>PVIW01010260.1:6236-45590 GCA_004026585.1 Noctilio leporinus
AAAAAAAAAAAAAAAAAAAAAAAAAAAAAAAAAAAAAAAAAAAAAAAAAAAAAAAAAAAAAAAAAAAAAAAAAAAAAAAAAAAAAAAAAAAAAAAAAAAAAAAAAAAAAAAAAAAAAAAAAAAAAAAAAAAAAAAAAAAAAAAAAAAAAAAAAAAAAAAAAAAAAAAAAAAAAAAAAAAAAAAAAAAAAAAACAATCAACCAATACAGAAAGAGGAAACAAGAATTGAAAAACAAGGAGAGGCCTAGGAACCTCTGGGACAACTTTAAATGTACCAATATCCATATCATAGAAGTGCCCAAAAGAAAAGGGGAAGAGCAGGAAATGGAAAACTTACGTGAAAAGCAAATGAAGAAAAACTTTCCTAATTTGGCAAAGTAAATAGACATACAAGTCCAGGAAGCACAGAGTCCCAAACAAAATGAACCCAAAGAGACCCATACCAAGATACATCATCATTAAAATGCCAAAGGTTAAATACAAATAGAGACTCTTAAAAGCAGCAAAAGAAAAGCAGTTACTTAAAAGGGAACCCCCATAAGAGTCTCAGCTGATTTCTCAAAAGAAACTTGGTAGGCAAGAATGGCATGGCAAGAAGTATTCAAAGCAATGAAAAGCAAGGACCTACAACCGAGATTACTCTATCCGGCAAAGCTATCATTCAGAAACGACGGGCAGATAAAGTGCTCTCCAAGCTAGGTAAAACTAGAGGAGTTCTTCATCATGTAGCCCTTATGATATGAAATGTTAAAGGGACTTACTTAAGAAAAGGGGGACCAAAATTATGAACATTAAAAAGACAACAAACTCACAACTATCAACAACAAAAATCTAAAAAATAAAAACAAAAACTAAGCAGATAACCAGAGAGGGAACAGAATCAAAGATATGGGGCACATTTGGAAGAGTCTCAGCTTGGAAGGGGGAGGGGAAGAGGAGGAAGGTGGGAAAGATGCAGGGATTAAGAAGCATAGTTGGTGGGTGCAGAATAGACAGGGAGATGTTAAGAACAGTACAGGAAAAGGTAAAGCCAAAGAACTCACTGCGTGACCCATGGACATGAACTAAGGTGGGTGGGATTGCTGAAGGGAGTGAGGTGCTGGGCAGAAGGGAGCAAAGAAATTGAGACAAATGTAACAGCATAATCAATAAAAAACTAAGTCATAATAATAATAATAAAGAAGGTAGGAAAAAATTAAAAGAAATATACATTTATATAAAACAAATGGAAAGGAAAATATTTTAAAAGCAGCCAAAAGAAAAAGCCAATCACCACAAAAAGACTGACACTCAGCTTCAGAACAGAAAATGTGGAAATCAGAAAACCAAATCCTCCATGTGGTTAAAGGAAACAACCCACTTAGAATTCTGTACCTTCTGAAAATATCTTTAAGGTATAAAAACAAAATCAAGAGAACCATTTCCTTAACTTTGTGATGAGCAGGCCTGAACTAAGATGGCATCAAGGGAAACCATGTTTAGATATGTACAAGACAGCATTGATTCAGAGAAAATAATACAACCCTTCAGCATGCACAGTGCAATGTGGTAAACAATATAGGCTAATCCAAAGAGTACCACCACCCTTTCAGATCATGTGCCGTAGAACAACGTAACCAATATGTGCCTATTGGAAGTGGCACAAAAATGACATGTGTTAATCAGAGGCTGGTACAACATTGCATCAGACCAGAGTATGAAAGCAAACGTCTTCAAACAAACAGCAAAGGCAGCTGAGAGAGAAAGCGATGTGCTAAGCAGCTTCAATCAACTCTGCTCTAGCTGACTCCATTGCCACAAACTCTGCCTTGCAAGATGTTGACTGGCTGCCTCCTAGACCCAGCTCTGACCTGGAATTTTGGGACTTGGGTTATCTCCCAATTCTCTTGTGTAATGTTACTGCTGATCATTTCTGGGTGATTATTATTGCTGTTATGTTATTATAGTTTTGGATTAAATCTACATTAATAAAAGCTGAGTGAATTAGCAGTCACCTATTTTGACTCACTGCTATTCCTTGATGTTGGTGTTGCTTATAGTGTTGGTGGCATATGGGCAGCCTGGGAACTTCAGTCCATGATAAGGGTTGAAGGTGACTCATAGGGAAGACTACATCATGCAACATTTGCTTGTAACAGGCATCCATTATAGATGTGCTAAAGATTGTAAGGAAATTTCAGTGAAGTGCACAGAGATTCAGGCCAACTATCCCTGATCTTGTACTGTGGGTTGGCAGGCCCATATGGGTTTCAATATGGCCTGTGTGATTCTCAACAGTCTTCGTTTTTGTGGCTTGTTACTACTTGCCAAGAAAAACTGTTCTTTCCCTACCCCAAAATTCCTGGACCTGATAGTTACCATGTGACATTTCCCTTTGTCATTCACAGATAGTACTGTAAATCTGGTATAGTAAGACAGAGAGACCTCATTCTGTGGAAGAATGTTTTCTCTCTCTTTGCCCCACAACAAGAAATCTGCCTGTTACAGAGACTGCTGGTTTAGACCTTGGAAAACAAGTAAGAAACTTAGCTTTACTTTTCTTGAGCAAATAGTGTGACCCCTTTCAAAAGTCAGTTATGTAAGTATGCTTTATAGTGCCATTTTAGAAATTGCAAACACAGGCTCTATTTTAAGAGATCTGCACAGAATATCTTGCCATGTTGGGATATTTTTGCTGTAATCTTGTTTCTTAATTTAATTTATGTACTTAAAAGAATCAATTGTTTCTCTTGTACATTTGAACTGTATGCCTAGCAAGGTCAGTCAAGGAACCAGGGGTAAGTGTTGTAGAAGCTTTGTATTATGTGTGTTTGCCTCAATTTTTCCTGTATGAGGCTTTTGGGTAAATAATAACATCTTCCTCAAAGTCTGGAGTTTGAGGTCTTACTTTGTACAATAATTCATTAAAATTACTCTTAAGCAGAGCATTTTAATAAGCCTGTGATGTAGTGACTAAAACCACAACATCTTCTTCAAGGGAAAAAACATAATCTGTAAACTGCCTTCGAAGGATGGTGAGTTTTGTAGTGGAGGAATCCTCATTTTTCTGAGCACCGTGACAGGCTTGTGGAGATAAACTACTCTGTATGGTTGAGTAGGGTGAGGAATTTGAAGTTGGGATGAGTGTGTATAAGAATCTGTGAGTGAAGAGAGGAGAACCAATGAGTATCAAGATATCAACTAAGAAACAAACAAAAAACAAAATATCTTGGGAGAACATATCTAGCATTTTAGGGAGAAGGTTCTTAATCTTCTGTGTGCCATCTAACCCTTGGCAATCTGGTAAAGCCTAGGATCTCTTTAACCCTTTCAATACTACAGAGATATATATGTCCCAAAAGATATTTGAAAAATACTGTACACAATCACACTGCTTTATAATACACTGGGTTGGGATTAGATGGGATTAGTTAGTAGTTGTGGACATTTTTACATTAATTTTACATAATTATCTCAATTAGCCAGAAGTCATATTGAAAGGGTTCAAGGCAAAAATGCAATATATAGGCATACAAAGGAAAGCAATTATATTGAAATATACTTATCAAAGTATAAAAAGCCAAAGTTGAGAAGTGCTAACATATGTACTTTGTTATTAATAATTTATATAAAAAGGTAATAACCACCATACATTTTGAAGTAGTGGTGAGCACAGGTGATATATTTCCAGATACAACTACTACACCATAATATGAAAGTGCCTGTGATTTCCGTTGGTGAGAAACTAACAGGTACTGCTAACATTGTTGCCTCAATTGATAATGGAAGAAAGTGTTGAACTAGTATTTTTGTCCAACCAAGTTTGCAGATCCTAAATTAAGAACTCTGCTCTAGGGCGTGATGTACATGTCCTCCTTCCCCAGATAGTTGCTTGTAAAGATTGCCTTGGAGTTCAATGTTTCTATGTGAGTGCATTCTCTTAGGGGACATTAAGGACCAATGGGATGGGGACCCAGTCCCCAGCCAACTCTAATTCCAAGGCATTCACCTAGAGAGCTCAGGGACTCGTGGCTCTGCCCTACATGGAGTCGTGGCCTCGGTCTGCCGTCTTGTACATACAAGGCAGGTGATTAGCAAGAACACACAATGAATATTTTCCTATGAGAGAAATGCATTTAAAAACAAGGAAATAAGTAGATTCAATATTACCCTAAGGCACATTGAGAGTCTTTCTTACAAAGTCTGAAAGGGTCTTGTGAGTCTTCATATCTGCACAGCCCTTCTAACTTCTCAAGGCATTTTTTCCATCCATTGGCTAATTTGTTTTTCACAATCACTCTGGGTTAGGCAGTGCAGCTATTATTCTATTGCTACTCTTTCTAAAAATATAAATGTAAAACACAAATTTGCCAGAATCACCACAAAAATTCAAGATGGGATTGCAGTGATATTTCTGAGGATGCAACTATTCCATCCTCAAAGGGAAAATTAAAGTGAAATGAAATATTTAACATATAAATAATCTCCCTTTGCTGCTAAAACACAAAATAGACAGTACTATGTGCTTATTAAAGAACTCAATTTTAGATCCAGTTAAGATGGCAGTGTAGGCAGAAATGGCTCTCCTCTTTACACAACTACATCAAAATTATAAATATAGAACAATCATCAGCTAGAACTGTCAGAAATTGTGTTGAATGGAAGTCTGACAACTATGGAATTATAGAAATCACATCCATTGAGAAGGGTAGGAGGGGCACCAAACACAGAATGGACTGGTCTCTCACCCACCTATGGTGGATAAAAATTTGGGAGGGATATATCAGGAATGAGGAGTCCCAGCCCTACCCCAGGTCCCCCAGCCTGGAGTTCCAGTGCCAGGGAGATAAGTCCTCACAATTTCTGGCTGAAAAAAACAAAACAAAACAAAACAGTGGGGGTTGAATTGGTGGAAGAAACTTTTGGAGCCCTAGGAAGTTCTTCTTAAAGAACCCAGAGATGGACTCACCTACTTAGACTCACTCTCTATGAGCTCCAGCACAGGGAGAGCAGCTTGAAAGGTGCTAGTGATACACAGGGAGAAACTGAAGTGTCTGTCATCAAGGTCAGAAGAGGCCATTGCCTCTTTTCTAAACTGCCCCACCCCCAGAGCTGGCAAGCTGGTGCCACATCTGAGACTCCATCAACCTGGCTAACACTGTCTGATGCACCTTGAAGATCCCCTGAGATTTCACCCTACCCAATTTATAGTCCACCCACCTGCTTTTTTATATAAATAGCTGGTCCTGGCTCCTGCTTTACAACTTCTAAATCCTATCAAACAAGCAACAGCCTGCCTCAATGAGCTCCAGCCCCAGCACTACCAGAAACCAGCTTAGATTCACACCTTGGCTTTGCCTGGGAACTTCCAAGTCCAGCGCAAGTACCAGCTATCTCTGATCACCTTTTAGCTCAGGCAGGGTGACCCAGGAAAAACACAGGTGGAGGCTGACCTTGGCTTGCACCACCCAGGAAACCCCAAGCTATCAGTAAACAGCTACAGACCACAGCAGAGCACTGCCACACTGCCCCTGTACAGCTGATCCTCCAGAGGGTGGAGGTTGGTGGTCAGTGGTTACATCCAGTCCTTGCAGCGGACTGGCCTGGGTAAATCTGCCCCCCACCCCCCCCATTGATCTGCCAAGAGTGATCATGGCTCAACTATAAGAGGAGGGTGTATGCAGACCACACAAAGGGAATACCTTGAGACCCAGCTTGGGTGATAGGAGAGGCTGCACCACTGAACTCTATAGGACACCTACTACATTAGACCATGCTACCAAGATTTTGAGTCAAAGCAGCTCTATCCAATATACAGAAACAAACCCAGGGGGCTGCCAAATTGAGGAGGCAAAGAAATATGGCCCAAGTGAAAAAACAGAACAAAACCCCAGAAAAAGAATGAAATGAAACAGAGATAGCCAACCTATCAAACGTAGTGTTCAAAACACTGGTGAGGGGCTTTCGGCCAAGAGAGAGGCATAGGTAGACATGTTGCATCTTTTCCCTATACCAGAGAAGGAATATATCTACCTCAGAACTGGAGACAACCAGAAGTTCCAGAAAAATCAAGCTGCATGGAAGTCCAACAAACAAAGATATAAAGAAGAAATACTCATCCAGACAGGTAGTTGGGGAAGAGCTGGAACAGAGAGGACTTAGTTTGGTGGCGTGGCTGCACTGGGACAGCAGCCATAACTGGCCAGAAGAAAGCACTTTCACTCATTAAAAAAAAATTGGAACACCTGGAAAACATGCCCAGCACCAGACCAGACTGCACCAGAGGTGGGTGTGGGGATAAAGCCACATTGCTTCTGATTGTGAAAAACAGTGGCAGTTGGGGCAGAGGAAGAAACTACTGGTCTCTCAGCAGGGTCTGTTTGTATAGAGGGCCCACACAGTCCTAAAACATCCGCAGACCTACCCATTTTGGGAACCACAGTCAGGGTAACAGCTAGAGAGGCACCAGTCCCAAACAGGAAGAAGGATAAGTGCCTGGAAAAGGGGCAAGTGCTGAGCAAGTAGCATAGTTCTCTCTCAGAACCCTCTCCCACATACAGAGTCATAGCATGGTGAAACAGGTTGCCCCGCACTGACAAATACTTAAGGCTTCACTCCTTACATCAGAACAGGTGCAACAACTCTACCTAAGACACACAGGCAAATACAGAAGCCTGTCAAGTTGAGGAGACAGAGAAATATGGTCCAAAGTGGAGAACAGATCAAGGTTCCAGTGGGAGACTTATATGACAGGGAGATAGCCAACCTAACAGATGCAGGGTTCAAAACACTAATATTAAAAATGCTCACAGACTTGACAGATATGCTTTAATGTGGCAAATGCAGAAGGGAAGAAGTGAAGGCTATGGTAAGTGAAACAAGGAAAATCCACATGAAACCAATAATGAAGGGAAGAAAACTGGGGTTCAAATCAATGAGTTGGAACATAAAGAAGAGATAAACAGTCAGCCAGCACAGAATGGGGAAACAAGAATTGAAAAAAAAAAAAAAAAAGTGAGAGGATTAGGAACCTCTGGAACAACTTTAAACATGCCAACATCTGAATCATATGTGCCAGAAGGAGAAGAAGAGCAAGAAATTAAAAACTTTTGTGAAAAAATAATGAAGGAAAACTTTCCTAATTTGCAAAGTAAATAGACATACAAATTCATGAAGCACAGAGAGTCCCCAACAAGCTAGACCCAAAGAGAACTACATCATGACACATAATTAAAACACCAAAAGTTAAAGATAGAGAATCTTAAAGCAGCAAGAGAAAAGGAGAGTTACCTACAAAGGGTTTGCTATATGATAATCAGCTGATTTATCACAAGAAACGTTGCAGGCAAGAAGAGACTGGAAAGAAGTATTCAAAATGATGAAGAGCAAAGACTTACAACCAAGGTTACTTTATGGAGCAAAGCTATCATTTAGGATAGAAGAACAGTTAAAGTGCTTTCCAGACAAGGTAAAGCTAATGGAGTTCATCATCATGAAGCCATTATTATACGAACTGTTGAAGTGACTTATTTCAGAAATAAATCATAACTATGAGCATTAAAATGAACAAATTCACAACTATCAACTGAATCTAAAAAATAAAAATAAAAACAAACTAAGCAAACAACCAGAATAGGAACAGAATCATAGGTATGGGATTGTTTGGAAGATTATCAGCTGGAAGGGTGAAGAGGGAGAAATGGGGAAATGGTGTAGGGATCAAGAAGCATAATTGGTAGGAACAAAATAGACAGGGGTATATTATGGATAATACAGGAAAGGGTGAAGCCATAAAACTGAGCATACATGACTCATGGACATGAATGAATGAGGGGGGTTGCTGGAGGGAAGCAGGGGTACTGGGTGGAGTGGGTAAAGGGAAAAATTGGGACAACTGTAATAGCATAATCAATAAAATACAGTTTAAAAAAAGGAACTCATTTTTAGGTCATTTTTTTTCCAAAAATGAAAATGCTAATAAAAACTTCAAACAATGCAATAGTACTGAAGATAATACTTAAATTTTTTTTCACCCACCAAATAAAAATATCAGAAAAGATGTATCAGGCTAAATTCAGTTCAGACAGTAATAACAGGTTATTTGAACATAGATTACAATATGAAGAATTGAACCATGCTCATTTATTTACCAATTGTTGATGTCTGCTTTTTTATATAATGACAGAATTAAGTAAGTCTTCACACAGACAATAATGGCCTACAAAGACTAAAATAATTACCATTTCACCTTCTGCCTCAAAGGTGTGCTGACTTCAGCCCAGCCTCAAGGTAGCAAAGAGGCAGCAATTCCAGGAAGTAGCTTCTACCTCTAGAACTGGGAAAACAAAGGAAAGGAGTTGGGATTATTAACACTAGGAGCTTGGAGGAGCTGAAACTCAGACCTCTGAAGAGGGGATGGCAGTCGGGCTGCTGCAGGTGTGTTGGAGGGGCTGCCATGAGGCAGTGTTGGAAGGTCTACAAAGCAGATCCGTTTGAGTAAAATAAGGCTCACAGGGATTAAGAGTCTTGCCTTAAAACTCAGCCACCGTCATAACAGAACAGGAAGTTCCTTCAGGAAATAGAAATTCAGAATTGGCTTGAAAGATGGAAAGAAAAGAGATCTGGAGCCTGTCAGGTTGGTGGCATGGGAAGGGGTCCTCACTTAGGTAACAGATCAAGGGTGGAAATGCCATGTAGGAGTGAGGTTTATACTAAAGGATGAAAAGGGCACCAAGTTTTATGCCCAGATCATACCTCAAACAGAGTAGGTCAGGACCTCTGGGTGTGGCCCATATGTATCAGTATTTTTGAAACCTTTACAAGTGATTCTAAATTGGGGCTAAGGCTGAGACCGAGCACTTGAAACTCAGACATGTATATACCCATATTCAGAACCTACCCCCTTCCTTCCTACCTCACTTTGGAATCTTCCCTGCCTTGGAAGAGTTCCTTTGTTTGGAGGAGGTGGCAAAGCAGCAGCTCCTTATCGTGGGGAGCAAGACCAATAAAATGGCATTGGTCAGGTCAAGGTAGCATAAAGCATGTAAAGCAAAATGGAGTCGCTCTTGTCAACCAAGAGAGCTGCCAGTCAGCCATGACACTTTGGTTCAAGAGGGAAATTACCTAAGTCAGAGCAAGGAGATACAACTATCTGTACACATGATCAGAATAGCATGTCTGCAGAAGCAGGACCACCCATGGATAGGCTCCTGGGAAAATTCCCCACTTGCCATCAGGGGTGCCAAGACATTTGTCAAAAGACCCAGAGGGTGGGGTAAACCACTTTCAAGGTATAAGCGATGCAGGTTCCAGACCATTGCTGAGATAGTGGGCTCCACACACCAGAGTGCTGCTCCACGCCATGCCATCTCCCTTATCAGCAGCTGCTGGAGGCTCTGCCCTGCTGGACTGAGGACTTCACTTGCCCTGCTGCCCACTGGACCTGGAGTAGACCCTTTATATATATATATATATATATATATATATATATATATATATATATATATACACACACACACATATATGTTTCTATTATATTATTTACCTCATTTTCCCCCCTCTGCCTTCCCCTTCCCCATTCTCCTTATCCCGTCCCCACAGTCAATCCCACATGTGGTTTGTGTCCATGGGTCATTGATGCTAGTTCCTTGACTAAATTGTTCCCCTTTCTTGCCTCCTTCACCCCTTTCCCCACCCCTCCCCCACTCCCTCTCCTTTAAACACCGAAAGTGTGTTCTCTGTATGTCTCTGGTCCTGTTTTGTTTGTTTGTTTGTTCATTACTCTCCTGTATTAAATGAGAACGTGTAGTATTTAATTTTTGCTGCCTGGCTTATCTCACTAGCACTGATACTCTCCAGTTCCATCCATGCTGTAGCAAATGGTAGGAGTTCTTGGAGAGCCTTCCTTGCAAGATGGTAGCAACTCCTCTTCCCATCATGTTGTCTCCTAGACCTGCAGACTGAGACTCTGGGACTCAGGTTCATTACCCACCATTGATTGCTCTGTTACACTTCTCTTAGATTGTTAGAGTGTGAGTAGGATACTGATGTTGTTGATGTTCTATTTTGAGTGAACCTGCATTCAGTAAAAGCTGAGTGAATAGCATAGTTACCTTGTGTGACCATTGCCTACTCCTTGGTGCCAGGCTTCTCAGCAGACAGCTAGGCAAGCAGTTGCTTGGCTGCCCTTTAGGAAAGACTTTTTCACCAATCTACACTTGTGACACTTATCCCTCAGCAAACAGAGACTCGGGCATGCCCATTCCTGGTGCAGTGGTCAGCAGGCTGAGCACCTGTTCCCAGGCTGCTGGCTAAAGGCAGCTTGGCTCCACCTACTTTGTTCCTTACGCAGTCAACATGCTTAATGAAGCCCCTTCCGTAGACAAGTGAGGTCACTTTCAGATCAGCAGTACTTGTGTAAAACAAACCCTCTGGAGGGAAGAAAAAGAGTGGCAGGAAAGTCACAACCCTAGGCTGCTCTGACAGGGGTCCTCTTGTGGAATGTGGCACCAGATGTACCCAATGGAGGTGGATTTGTTGAGCAGCAGAACCTTGGACCTGCTGAGCGGAGCTGGTGGCTGGGTCTTTGTCAGGCTTACTGATGCTTTTCACATGGGAGAACACAATAAAAGATGGTCTGACAAAGCAAGCCTGATTCTTCTTTAAATTTTTTTCCACAATAGGGCCCTGGCTGGTGACACAGTGAATAAGGTACTGGCCTGCAAACCCAAAGGTAGCTGGTTCAATTCCCAGCCAGGGCACATAACCAGGTTGCAAGCCATATCTCCAGCCAGGTCCGTGGCTGGAGGCAGGTGAAAGGCAACCGTACATTGATGTTTCTCTTCCTTTCTTCCTCCCTCCCTTCCCCTCTCTCTGGAGATAATAAAATCTTTAGAAAAAACCCTTTTTCCCACAACAAAAGAAGTGCATGTTAGTTTTTTTTAAATTTGAAAGATACTGAAAAGCACTAAGTAGAAAATTATCACTTGTATTTCACTATCCAGTTATGCCTACAGGTAGAATTGTGGGGGAATCATCATGGACATGAATGCATATACACAATAAAATATACATAGAGCTGACTTTTGATCTTATTGATGATATATTCTTGTCCTTTTTTAAAACTTAAAAGTTCTTGATCATTGTCATTTATAACATTTTTAATGGTTTGTTGGATTCTATTGCATGGATGGCATAGCTTATTATTTCAGATTTTTTAGAGTAGTGTTAGGTTCATAGCAAAATTGAGGGGAAGTAATGGAGATATCCCATATAGCCCCTGACACATGCACAGCCTCCCCCGTTACCCACATTTCCCACCAGAATGGTACATTTGCTACAATTAAGGAGCCTACACAGACACATCATAATCACATAAAACCCATAGTTTACATTAGCATTGACTCTTAGTGTTGTACTTTCTATGGATTTGGACAAATGTATAATGACATATATCCAACTATACAATATATATGTATTTTTTACTGACTTAAAATTCCTCTGTAGCATAGCTTATTTCATCATTCTCCTATTTTTGGACATTTGAGATAATTATATTTTTTATTCTCATGAATAACACTGTAATGATCATCCTTTTCGGTAAGTCTTGATCTTGATTATTTTTCAATTCTTCTTAAGTTCTAAGCTGTAGGCCTTTACACCCTATATCTGGAACACCTCCCCATCTCTCCAGGTTCTTTACTTAGTTTACTTCTACTAATTCCTTCAAGTCTGAACTTAAAATATCAATTCCTTTAGGGAGCCTTCCTGACCCTGAGGTTAGGTTAGATCTACCTGTTACATACCTTGGAAGCACCTAGTACTTGTCTTTTGCAGCACTGGTACTTTTATTTTTGTCTGGTTCTCAGCTAAGCTCCCAGACTTTGAATAGTGTCTGGTCCCTGGTAGGTATCCAAGCATTTGCTAAATGAGTTCCTATGCACATCTATACTTTACGCTTAGTTTCCCAATATTTCTTCATCGTTTATAAAGAGAAGGTTTTAGAAGAACCATTTAGCCTCTAATTCACCCACTGTGCTAAAACAGTAATGTATAGGTTACAAATAATGAGGTCAACACCAGAGCATGATCATTCCAAGTGTTACTGAACTGTATTTGCCTGGTTGCCAGTCATCTCCACCAATCCAGGCCCAGAAAGTGTACCTTGGGTTTCCCACAGGACAGATTTATTTTCACTAGAGGAAAACCTCAATATCAATCCATCTATCCATCATTCATCCATCCATTCATACATCCATTCACCCATCCTAGATATATTGAATGGATACCATTCCTTTGCTCAACAGATACTTATTTTGAGTGTCTACCATGTGCCAAGGTATGGTTCAAGTTTCAGTGAAAATGATGGATAACACCTCTTTCCTTTTGGAGCTTATACTTCATCTATTATGTGGAAAATACCATGTCATGGACATGGACAACAGGTGGGATTGACTTTGGGGAAAATGGGTGGGTGGGGATGGGAACAGAGGGGAGCAAAAAGGGGATGGATGTAAAACAACAATAAAATTTAAAAAAATAAGAAAAGAAAAGAAAATACCATGTCATCAATTTATAGAATACCTATGGGTAAAAGAAAAGTTCTTTTCCTTAAGGAACTTATAGTTTTCTGATTAGTTAAAGCAAGTACACAAATAGTCATAATTGTAGTAAAATATGATATGAGAGGTGGAAACTAAGAACTATGGGAGAGTATAACATTACCTCCTTCCTGATGGAGTTTCTGTGTATAAATATGACTTCAACTCTTTGTCCAATGCTGGGACATCATCCAAGCTGATCCACACCCCTGGTCATTGTTGATTGATATAGGGAAGGAACCTGACCAAGCTTGGCCAATTTGCTTCCTTCTCCGAAATATTTCAAACTAAAATTGAGAGTTTCTGTTTTGTTTTGTTCTTTCCAAGATTAAAAAAAAAGATTTTATCTATTATTTGTCAGAGAGAGAGAAAGGGAGGGAGGCAGAGAGAGAGAGAGAGAGAGAGAGAGCAATATACTGTTGCCTTTCACCTGCCTCCAGCCTACGGACCTGGCCGGAGACCTGGCTTGCAGCCTGGTTACGTTGCCTTGGCTGGGAATGGAACCAGCAACCTTTGGATTTGCAGGCCGGCACCTTATCCACTATGCCACCAGCCAGGGCTAGCCAAGAGCATAGATTTTAAGAGGAAAAGTGCCAAGGAACTCAAAGCAGAATGTTTTTCTGCCACGTGGTAAAAAACCGGCCATAGTGTGAGAGAATGGAGACTAAATGAAGAGAGACTTGGGAGGTAGAGTCTGGTGGTCTTCCATTCTATGTTTCCAGTTGTACCTACTGGCTCAGTCACTTTTAATGTGACAGCCACACAGTACACATGCACACTCAATTGCACCTGCTGTCCCACTGACTAGTTCGGTGAAGTTGTCATTGTTCATGTATGTATATTCCAGTCCATTCTCCTTGGCTGCTAGGTTACATCAATGTCCCACAAACTGCTCTCTTTATATTAACAATGTATGAACCTTTAATTTTTCTTACGTAAGTAACTTGAAGTAAAATTGCTAGGCTGCAAGGAAAGTTTATGCTTACATTTTAAAGAAAGTGCTAAATAGTTTTCCTAAACAGTCCTACCATATTAAACTCATGCCAGCTATTTATGAGAATTCCAATTACTCCACATTCTCACGCTTGCAGTTGCCAGCCTTTCACTTTAGCTTATTCAGGTGGTTGTATAGTCGTATCTCTTTGTGGTTTTCATTTATCTTTCCCTAATGACTAATTGTTATAAGCACTTTTTCAAATGTCTCCTGGTCATTTGAATCTTTATTTGTTAAACGACTTCTTTTTTTTTTTTTTTTTTTTTTTAATTTTATTGTTGTTGTATTACATCCATCCCTTTTTTTCTCCCCTCTGTCCCCCTCCCCACCCACCCTTTCCCCCCAAAGTCAATCCCACCTGTTGTCCATGTCCATGGTTCCTTTATACTAGATTCTTGTTAAACGACTTCTTAAGTCTTTTTCTTCTTTTTCATTATTTGGTTTGTCTTTTATTAATTTCTAGGAAGTCTTTACATATTCTGAATACAAGTTAAGTCAGATATACATTCAGGGGCTGTTTTCTCCCAGCCTGTGCCTTACCTTTTAATCCTCTCAATGGTGTTTTGGTCATAAACAAAAGCCTTTCATTTTTAGTAAGTTCAATTTATCAATTAAGAAATAATTTCAGCTTTTACATTTGGTTCATGAACTTCAAAATGGTTTTTGCATGCAGTGAGAAATAAGGGTCAAGGTGCTGTCTGGTATGTGTTACAGGCTCTTGACCCTAGCAGGACTCCAAGTGCTGCATGGCTGCAGGTACTTCTGGTCTCCAGCCCAGGCCCAGCTTCCCTCACTGCTGTGACTACACACTCAGCACCTCACATGGGGAGCATTGGTGGACAAAGAGAACTAGTTCATCATTTAAAGCTTGTACAGATTCCACTCTCTTTCTGCCAGCCCACAGGTTGCTCTAAGCCCTGCTGACCTCAACAGTGTAAAGTTCATCTGTGTGCTCGCTTCTGCACATACACTAAAATTGGACGATACAGAGAAAATTAGCATGGCCCCTGCGCCAAGGGTGACATGCAAATTTGCGAAGCGTTCTTATTTTAAAAAATAAATAAATAAAATAAAGTCCATCTGCTACAACAGGCTGGATTCTCCCCAGCCTGGGGTCAGGGCTCAAAAGCCACCACTGGGGAAGAAAGCAGCACCTGACCTCTTTACACCTCAGGAGGGCCTGTCCTTTGCTGGCACTTTGTTCCTATATTCTTCGCTTTCACCACTCCTGGTGTTATTTAAAACTGTATGTCTTTAAAAAGCTTCTACTTCTCTAGTTGTTACAGTGAGTGTGATGATCTGTTGTAATTGTCTACATCAGAATCAAAAGCTAAAAACCTAGATATCCTGACCCTCTTAAATTTATTTATCTTATGTGGCACTCACTGTCTTTCCCCATAGATCAGCTCCTACTTGGAAGTTCTTATCTTGGAGAATACCATTCTTACCCAGCCACCCTGGACTTGTTGACCTCACCACATCAATGCATTACCAATTTCTTTGGAGTCTATCTCTAAAATTCTCACATATCCCATTCCCTTGATTTGCCTGCTACTGTTCTATTCAAGTCCTTAGTAGGTGCTGGCCAAAATGACTGTAATCTCCTCCTAATCGAACTATAGTCTCTCTCTCTTTCTCTCTCTCACTATTTTCCTGACTACTTTAAGTGTGATTATGTAAAATAAGTATCTTTTTGCATAGTCAAACCTGACTGAGTCACTCCAAGACTTACAAATTTGTGATAGCTCTCTTAATTTCCATAGCACAAAGTATAAATTATTTAGACTTGAAAGTCCCTCAGAACCTAATTTAAACCTATATTTTTAGTCCTATGCATAGAATTCCTACTTAGAAGTGTGAGGGCTGTTGATGTTGCACAGTTTCATAAGACATCATTCATGTGACATTTTTATACAAATGCAATGTTACTGGAGTTTTGCAGTGGGATAGCCTGTTCTTTCTTTTCTTTCTTCATTTTCATTTTTAAAAGCATCTCTGGATTGCTCTCTGTGCCCCTTAAAAATTACATTCATACATTTGTAGTGTTTCCCCATTCTTTTAAAAAAATTATTTATTGATTTCTGAAGAGAAACATCAATGTGTTGTTTCACTTATTTACACACTCATTCATTGATTCTTACTATGCCCTGAACAAGGATGGAACACACAACCTTGGCACATAGGAACAGTGCTTTAACCAACTGAGCTACATGGCTAGACCTATTGTCTTTTCTCTTTCTACCTAGAATTCCCTTCCTTAGCTTTACCAGTGGCAAAATTCTTCTTCTACTCCAAAATCCAGCTCAGGTGACTCCTAGCAATCTTAGGTGTTTACAACAGAGGAATGTTATTCCATCATTATTCTATTATTGGTACCTGTTTATATATCTCTCTCTCCTGTTAGTCAGATTTTAGGGAGAAACTTATGCAATTACATATGTCACCTATCAGGCTAAGTCTTTGCTAACTTGAGTCGGAAATAATTGAGATGGATGGGGTGTAACATTGTTGAGAGCTTTATGAATATCATTTTGTGGGAGTTGTATTTTCATCTTGTAGGCAACACGGAGGCATTAGGATGGGGCTGGGTGGGTGGTAGGTAATAAAATGGACTCTTCCATTAAAAAAAAGAAATGAGGCAGCATCAAACAACAGAACAGCCTAGCTATGTGCACAGGTGAGAAAGGCAGTTCGGTTGCCTGCCCAACTCATGTGCCTAGATAATAATCTACCTTAAACATTACAAATAATGATGTAAAGGTGTCATTCCTACAGAGGAGAACAATAACCAACTTCTGAATTGTTCTCTGGTTAGCTTTCAATTTTAATGTCTTATTTAATGTCTTATTCCAAATGTTAATTTGTTTAAATCACCCTGTATGCATATTTATATGTGTTTCTTGATGGCCTTGGCTGGGCTGGTCCTAGGTGTAGGCTTTATTTATGATATGGCTGCATATTCTCTTTCCTGCTGGGATATATGAGAAATAACCTCTCAACTCAAGGGCAAGTATAGGTCCAGCCTCTGCTTCACAACCGGTGTGACTTTCATTTTCTTTGCTGGATCCCACTGACTCCCCTAACAGGACCTAGACCTCTTCCAGGCTGGACATGGCAAGATTTGCTTCATGACAGAATCAGATAATTCTTGCAGCCCCTTTGCTCTCCTCCCCTTTCTTCCTTTGCTTTTTTTTTTTGTTTGTTTGTTTTCCCCTGGTCTTAATTTTCTATTTCATTAACTTCATTATATACTTCTGCTGAAAACAATGTCAAACGAATTTTGGAAATGGCAAACTATAAATACAACAAAAAGTGAAACAAAAACTTTTTAAAAATCCTCACTTGAGGATATGTTTTTTGATTTTAGAGAGAGAGGAACAGAGGAGGGAATCCAATGGTTGCTTCCTATACATACTCCAACCAGGGATCACCTGCAAAGCAAGTATATGTTCTGTTGGGGAATGGAACCTACAACCCTTTGGTGTATGCACCAATGCTACAGGTGACTAAGCCACCCAAACAGGGCAATAGCATGCTTTCTTTAAAAAATTTTTTAAAGTAATACATATGTATATATATATATATTTTAAAATGTATGAAATACAGGCATAAACAAGGAAGCTAAAACTTCACTTAGAGAATACCATTGAAGACATTTTGAATTAACATTTTGGTACTTACCCTTACATATTTTTATATAAAATGTATATAATGTATTTATATATTATAATTATATGTGTATCTATATTTATATGTAGTATATATATAGTACATCTGTATCTATGTATATATCTATATCAATAGACATTAGTATAACTAGAGATATATATCCACACACAAATTGATCAAGTCTACATTTTGATGATAAGTCAGTTGTAAATACTGTTTTATATTCTGCTTTATTATTCAACAATTTATCTTTCCATGTCAGTATGTATCTATCTAGTTTCAAGAATGCAGTGGAATGAAATTGGAGCACAAACTATTTCCCTCTATGTCTAATAAAATAAAAGCAGCAAATCAAAAATGAAACAAAAATAAAATCCAACAGCAACCAAATAAAGAAATACAACTCCATCATAAAATTCTAAAATGGTGATCAAGAAGACAAATGCTTCTCTTTCCAACTCCTAGCAGTATGGTATTAAAAAAGAAGAGCAATTTAAAAAGTACTTAGAATTTTTGCAAATATCCTGTAACTGGTAAAGAAAAAAGAATGAGTTGAACAAAAAGCTCAGGACCATTTACATCTGGGGAAGTAAAAACAGCTACAGGGAAGAGCTGGGTGAAAAGAAAAAGTAAACAATTGGAACCAATAACAATTTCATATGATATATAGTCTCCAGTAAATCACAATTAAGAGAATAATTCAAAGCTGAAGGATTAATATTACCAACTTTATTAAGTGGAGTGAATCTTTTTTATAGGACATTTAACTGAGTCTCAAATGAAAGAGGTCAGAACCAAGTTGTCCAACAAAGATTTCACACAGCCCAGGCTGATCTTTTTCTCTGGCTTCAAGTGGATCAAATTTTATGTTCAACTGAAGTTTAGAGCAATGGGAAACAGATTTCCGGTGGGAAGTGTTTCAGTGAGAATTCATCCACCTTTCTTCAGAGGACAGAACTTTCTGCTTAAGTATAAGTCAAATCCAAAGAGTGTGTGGTACTTAGATCTATATACTATAGCAACCCAAAATAATAGTAATTATAAGAAAATAATAGTGAGTTAAATGAAGATAGAATGCAGTTGGCAGCTAAAGAATCCATTCTGGGGAGAAACACCAAAAAATTCTCCAAATATTTCATTCTACACAATAATTTAACAAGAATTTGAATTCTGTTTTTATAAGAGCTCAGAAATCAAATGATAAAACATCTCAATGAGATGAAAAAAGAGATTGTAAGTAAGGGTAAGGAATAAAAATGAAGAATAAAGAAACACTATAAGAGGAGTAATAAATAAATTAGAAACAAGAAGGAAAAGAATAATCATGGCTAAAAATTTAATAATTGAAATCCAGGAAAAGCTAGAGATAATTTTAATATATTTAAATGATTTAGAAAAAAGACTAAAGGAATTAGAGAAAGCAAAGATAACTAATGGAAGAGAGATAGTGCTGATCAAATGATGATAAACATGAAGTAGAGAACTTAACAAATGGAGTAGAACAATTATTGAAAGATTTAAAAGAAGACAAATTTACCTAAACAGAATATCTGAGTTAGATGTAAAAAGTAAGTTGTGTTGCATTGAATTGGCCAAAAAGTCCATTTTAGTTTTTCTATTAAAAAAAAAAAAAAAAAAGACACCTTTTAAAATAAATATTGATTTGAATATTTTAAGTAAATTGGCTATCTCCTGCTATTGGTTTCTAATGAGTAGAGGCTAGGGGTGCTACTAAATATCTTCCAATGCATAATACAACTCTGCAGCAAAGAATTATTTGGCCAAAATGTCAATAGTGCCAAAAAATTTTGCAAGCTACTTCGGATAAATTCCATCAATCACATCACCTTCTCCACACACTGTATAAACCTTGTTTTGCATTTCAGTTCCATATTTACCTTTCTTGAAATACTAAAGCATAATACACCAAAAATGTTGTGTATCTTCACCCATCTTCAGTATTAAAATAGCTCCAATTTTGATAGGTTTTTTAAAAAATGCACACTGATATAACAGCTGTCACAATACAATTTAACAAAATTGTTTTGAATGATATTAAAGACAATCAAGCACTATTAGAGCCATTGTAAGGAAAACACTAAATGAACTTTTTAGCCAACTCAGTAGCAGACATTGATCTAGATAGTAGACTCTGAGATGCATATTTTTAAATTTATTGGACAACAGAAAAGATAGCATTCTATACATCACTGTGCAGAATAAGGAAGTCTTTCAAACAAGAATCAGGTTATCTTTAGACTTTTCATAACCATATTCACTAGAGTCATATTTACAGTCATCTGAGAGGAAGTATAACAAAAAGAAATGCTTATTAGTGCAGCCTCTATCAGAAACTGTATGAAGGTTCCTCTAAAACTTAAAAATGGACATGGCTCATGACCCAACAGTTCCACTTCTGGGTACATATCTGAATAAACCCAAAACACTAATTTGAAAAGAGATATGCACCCCTATGTTCACAGAAGCATTATGTATTTATAATAGCCAAGATATGGGAGCAACTCAAGTGCACATCAATAGACAATTGGATAAAGAAGATATGATACATATATACATTGGAATATTACTCAGCTGTAAAAAGAATGAAAACTTGCCATTTGTGACATCATGGATAGAGGGCATTATGCTAAGTGAAATAAGCCAGACAGAGGAGAACAAATACCATATGATTTCACTTACATGTGGAATGGAAAGAGCAAAATAAATGAGCAAACAAAACAGAAATAGACTCATAGATACAGAGAACAGATTGACTGATGGTTGCCAAAGAGTAGGGTGTGAAGAGTTGGGTGAAAAAAGTGAAGGGATTCAAAACTACAAATTGGTAGTCACAAAATTGTCATGGAGATGTAAAGTACAGCATAAGTAATATAGTTACTAATACTTTAATAACTGTGAATGGTAACAGGTGACTACTTAAATATTCAGGAGGAACACTTTGTAAAGAATGTGATTGCCAAACTACTCTGCTATACACCTGAAACTAATACAAAATAATATTGAATGTAAGTTATAACTGAAAAATAAAATTTAAAACACATATTGACAATAATCAAACATTAAATAATCATGGAATATGTACATATGAGCCATTCTAGAAACAAACAAATCAACTATCTGGTGATAAAACTGTCAACCAAGAGATAAATTAAAACACCATGGGATAAAAAAAACTAGTGGGATGATATATGCAAGAACACAATGAAATGATACTACAAAGTTCTGAGAAAGCATGACCCAGGGATTTTATAACCAATTTTATAGTACAAAGGTGAGAACTCTCCTCCACCCCGTCCTGTTCTCCAACACAACATGTGTTGGCACTGCTACTTAGCCCCAGATCTCTTACTAAACAGAGAGCTGAGGTCCTCTAGAGATAAGCAGAAACTATGGGAGCCCTCTTTCTCAGACCTCTGCTGCTTCTGTGCCACTTTCTTGTCTAGTCTCAGTGTCTACCACTTTGAATTCTCTCCCCTTCTTGCTCTGCCAATAGAAAGAGCATTATATTTAATTCAGAGCTTTTGCATTTGTGTTCATGAGTAAAGCCAGGTTATATTTTCCCCTCTTTTCTTTTTCTTTCTTCTATTTCCCCCCTTTTCTATATATATATATATATATATATATATATATATATATAATCTCCAAACAATGAAACCCTTACTTTAAAAAATAAACAAACACAAAAACACTTCTCTATAATATATTACATGTCTTGTTTGACCTGAGTCATCTTGCCTGGCCTCCCTTCATGCTTCTGCTCTGTTACTGGATTCCTGATCATGCTCTGGGCCTGCCTCTGTAAATTTGGATAAGAGCCAAGTCTCTGGTTTCCGATCCAGCATCTCCAGCTTCACATCTTGCTGACAGGTTTACCAAGCCTGCCTTCTTGGTTTTCAAACCTAGCCTGCAGGGAGAGTCATTTTTACAGGGTGTCATCCAGCGGATCACTCTGGTCAGAATTGTGGTTCCGGCCATTGTTTTGACACCCACCAGACTCCTCTTGTCAGTCCCTCCGGATGGTGAGCAATGCTGGCTCAGTTGAAATTCTGCCAGTAACTTCCACTGGACGGGGCCTTCCCCTTGAGCCAGGATACCTGCAGGTGCCAGCTAGTGTCTCTAAAACTCTTCTTCTCTCGTTCTCTCCCACCCTCATTCCTCCGTCTCCCCCATTTCACCTCTTCTTACTATGTTCCTCTTCATCCTATTCTTCCCCCTCTCAATTTCATTTTGACCCTCTTTTTCTTTTTCTCCGTTCATCCTCTCTCCCCTTTTCCCTCCTCTTCCCTTTAGCTGTGCTTCTCATCCCTCTTTTCATCTTCTTTTCGTTTTTTTCTTTTCACATATATTCTCTCCCTCCACTCATTTCTTATCTGTAAAATGATCTGTTACAGAATTAAATACAAGTATAAAATGTGAGCTGTTTAGCATAATGTTGGATACATAGAAAATACCTTCTCTATGAGAGCCATTACAATGATTATGTAGTTATTGAATCATTCATTCATTCAACAAACACTAACAAACCTACTATGCATCAGGCACAGTACTTGGCATTCACAGTTGCAGTGAGAATTCAGACAGGATTCTGGCCTTCAAGGAGCTCACAGTGAAATAGTGGCAATACAAGGGAATTAACAAATACTGTGCAGTTAGCTGGCCACCTGTGCCCCTGTGTGCAGTGTACATGTCACCTTGTGTATGGAGGCCATGAATTGTAAAGCCTGTGGTAGATTCAAGAGACCCAGTCCACACAATGCTTATTAATGTTCCCTGAGCTGGCAATGCAATAAAATCAACAGACTCTTATTGTCAAAGAAGATGAATTCTAATTCCTTAAATAGATTCTTTTGTTTTGCTCACAACTATAAGTCAGCCTGCTTAGCATCTAAACTCTGCTCACCCCTGAAGCAGAGTTTAAGAAATCTATATTTGAGCCATTTTTAGAAACAAGGCCATAGATAAAAAATAGAGCTGGTGCACTGGTGCTTGCAAGAGGCAAGCCAGGTCTTTGTAAGAACTGCGATTTCTTTTTAAAATAAAAATGAATTCTGTGATTTTCATTATGTCCAGTTTTGAGCCTCCAGCATCATTTCTTGTTCAGATAATTTTGCCTATGAAAAATAACATGTCCCAAGGCATTCAAAGGACAATTTTCTATAAGCACTCCAACTGCTTTGAAAACTTAACCGTGTGTGAAATGTACTATTTCCAACTTATTGGCCATTTGGTCTCTGCAGCAGGGCCCCCACGAAGCCCTTGCACATTAGCTGTCGGGAGGCAGGATGGGCCCTGCTGGGAATGGCAGTGCTTCCCATGTAGCCTTCTTGCCCAGCTGGAACCAGGAACTTCTCAGTCTCACTGTCATTTGTGCAAGTTGGCCTTAGCTCCCTCTCCCCAGGTTCCCTTTCCTGGGCTACCCCATGGATGCAACAGTTACCCACCATTTCCTTCAGGCTAAATCCTGTGTCCCAGAACTTTTGGTGCTGAGCCTGCCAGCAGAATTGATCTGTTATGTCTCAATCCCTTAGACTTTTGCTGTCTTCTAGTGACCTGAAGTTGGGCTATATTATAGCTTTCCTGGTTGGAGAGTAAAAAATGGTCCCTACCAGGTAACATAGAGCCTGAGTTAGTCACGATGCAAATCCTCATAAGTTCTTTAGGATCAGCCACTGAGCAGTTTCTGGTACCAAAGCAGGTGGGTGAGCGAAATATTTAGAGGTCTGTGGGATTTGTTTTACCCTTCAAACCACACCTTTCTTTGTCTATAAAAAAGACTGGTCTTTGCTGTAAAATACCTGCAGCACAAGGTTCAGGGAAGGGAAGGATGAACCTCGGCCTGAAGGAAGAGTGAGAGTCTGGATCATTTTCTAGAACTGTGTTAAACAAATCCCAACCAGCAGGTCTCTCTCTTTTGAATAACACTTTGATTTCTTTCAGATTTCAGAAGTAACATATGCTTATTTTAGATCATTAGAAAAATCAGAATGCACAAAGTAAAAAATACAAATCATCCATGTCCTTATAACCTAGTTATTATCTCAGCCGCCATTTGGTATAGATACGTCAGGTCATAGATGACAGATAAATAGGCAAGTAGGTAGGAAAATAGATGACAAGTACAGAGAAAGAAAGGTTAGTAGGTAGATAGAAAGATGAATAGATGATAGATAAAATGGTTGGTAGGCAGGTAGATACATAGATATGTAGATAGAAGGCAGATCAATGAAGAAGCCACATCACTACATTGATCTATGTCTAGACAATACAATTCCTTAACTCTCTAGAAGATTAGTTCTCAAGATATCATTCCTTGATTATCAGCATCTGCAGCATTTGGGAACTACTTAGAAATGTACATTCTTAGGCCCCACCTCCGTTCTCCCGGAAATCAGGAACTCTGTGCGTTGGCCTGATGATCTGTGATTTAACTAGTTCTCTGGGTGACTCTAATGTACACAGAAGCCTGAGAACTACTGCTCTATAACTAATCTGATTCTCTGATCTGCTGCCCATTCTGACCCCTAGCCCATCGGCTACACAGGATTGTTAGAAAGATTCTTGGTTTAGCTCTTTTGGGGGTAAATGTAGTGCAGGTCAATAATTTATGATCCCTTTAGGTTTAACTTTGTCTTCCTGGGACAGCTGTCTTTCAGTCTTTCAAATTATTTCCTTGTTGGTCTCACCCAACTCCTCTCAAATGGCCTGGGGACCAGAAGGACACCAAGCCTTGTGCTGATGTTCCCCATGTGCTGAGATATAATTGGTGTGGTCTTATCCTTGGACATTCTGCTGGCATTAGCCCCTGATGTCTGTGCCTGCTGACATGGGTCCTATTTTTTCTCAGCTTATTCAAGGAGCAGGAGCCTCCTTCTGCTACTAGGTCTTTCCATGGCTCCTGTAGACCCCCGAGTTTCTGCCATATCTTCTACATACTCTTGTCTGGCTTGATCCAAGTTTGCTGTCACCTGTCAATGCCTTCACTCAGAGTCCATTGCCCTGAGGGGATGCTCACTGTGCTCAGTTGTCTTTCTGCCTTATTATTCATGTCCCATGCACTTGCCGTGTGCAGTGGTCTCTGCCCTAAATCCCAAGGGGACATGAGGATAAGGTCCTATTTGCCTTGGGTCACTTGAGCTCATGGGACACAGCTTCTTCTCCCTGGTTTTCTCCCTAACTCCATTTCTCTTCCTTCTAGCCTTTTATACAAAGCCTCTGATATGTTGAACGGCTCTCTTTTACTAGTTCCCAGCTGTCAAGACCATTTCAGGTTTGAAATCCTATTTCAAATGGCAAAAGCTAAACAGTAATTCTTTCTCTTGGCATCTGTAATAATGCCTCACCCTGAGGCAGATGGATGTAGGAAGGCAAAATAGCAAAACACAACACTATGTTTCCAAATGCTACCCTTTTTTCATAATCAAATATACACACAACTTTCATATAATTTGGATTCTACTGCATGTATTTATTGATGGGTCTTTTTTTTTTTTGTCACTTATCCGTATGCCATAAACAGTGTTTCCATGTCATTAAATACTTTTCTATAACATCACTTTTAATGGCTCTGAGAAATTCAATTAAATGTGTGGTAAGAAGGAAAATAAATTGCTGTTTTAAAAACTATTGGCAGTTTGTCTTGGTTTTTTTAGGGTATGGTAACAAAATTCCTTTGAGAAAAAAATTGTTTTCTTTTTTTTTTCAATTGGGATTAAAGGAATACTTATCCATGATGTCACTGGAGCCCAAGTTTAAGGCTGGAGGAGAAAATGACATTGAGAAAGTTGTCTTCTTGAGTTGTTCAGGTGTTGAAGATTTTTGGTTTCATGTAAGGGTCTGGGGCCAGGGGTTGCAGGTCTCTGACCCAGGAAAGTGAGAAGAATGTGGGTATAAGTAAGAGTGGCGTCTAGGGGTACAGGTAGTCCAGGACAAAGAGGTGATTTGCTCAGTGAGTAGATCCTTGCATTGAAGCACAAATAATGGATTTACAAATCAAGATGTCTGACTTTGAGACTGAAGTTTTATTTTTCTATCTTGTATTCATTTTATGATCTCCCCAGTAATTGCGCACAGTTACACACCCAAGTGATGCCTTTAGAAATGAAGGAAGGAGGCTGCAATGAGTGGAGAAAGAGTAAAAATATGGTCAAAAGTATGTCAACCATAGCATGAAGCAAGAGTTGATAGCTATAATGAACCACTATAGCCAATCCCCATGAATTGTTAGAAACATTCAGGAACCCCTCTGTCATAAAAGAATGGGGAGCCCAGTTATTTTGTTTGAGTATTAAATAGCAGGATAACTATTCAAAGCTGGCAAGCCTGGGACACTTAAAACTTAAGTGTATCATAATTTATTTAACCATCCTCTACATGTTTTTCTACTTTCCTCTATCATTCATAATACTGCTATAAGAAGCCTAATAGATAAAGTTGTGGGTATATTATTGATTGTATCCTTTGTGCAAATTCCTAGAACTAGAATTGCTTTGACTAATGGTATACCTATTTCAAAGGCCTGTGATGTAGAGCAGTTTTGTTTTCAGTCTTTGAACTCTTCAGAAAAATGGTCATCAGAAGGGTCATGAATCTATCAGAACTGATACTTGGCATATAGTCTGTGAACCAGATGGAGGATTCCAGTGTTTGAAGGAAGGCACAGGCACATGTCCTGGGTTCAAATCTGGACACCACAGTCACCTGGGTGCCATTGGGTAAGTCAGCTGTCCCTCTGAGACTTGCTTCACTTTAAAAACAAGGATGATTCAGTATTAACTTTAACAATTTGATTTCATGGAAATTACACATAGAAACTACATAAAGTTTTATACATACTAAAAAAATCTATAGCTCTTAAAAATACCGACTTCTCTACCAATTCTTTTTTCGGAGTGAGAGAAACTTCAAGATTGCAGTGCTTCTATCTTTGTGCCTCCAGAAAGCAAAGAAAAAGAAGCTGCATAGAAGCTGCTTGCTATGGTGTCCACTGCTAGCTGTTAGCTTCAGTAATTTGATTCAAGGTTATTTATGACTTACTTTTTGATTCCTGCAGCTAAGGCTGTACTATTTCTTATGCTCTTTTGCTAAGAAATCAACATATAAGCAGAAAAGGTGTGTTTTCCTGTGAAGGGCTGGGTAGGCTTCTCTGGAAATTCTGGAAACATTTCCAAGTGTATGGCACAAGCTACCAGCATGATAGAGAATTTGCTGTTGTGCAAACATGGGTGTGTTCCTCCAGGATTCCTCACAGGGTTGGAGCCTTGGGAAGAGTTCTTGTCTCGATTGGTGCTTCTTCCCTCAGACACTAACTGGTTGGTGATAATGAGATCTTGTCAGGCCTCTGGTTTACGGCTTGGGCTCCACTTCTTTTATGTGCCCCTCTTTCATTAAGAATAGACAATGGATTGAGCATTGGCCTGTGAACCCAAGTGTTGCTGGTTCAATTCCCAGTCAGGGAACATAACCAGGTTGCAAGCTAGGTCTCCAGCCCTTAGCTGGAGGTGGGTGAAAGGTGACCATACATTGATGCTTCCCTCTCTCTCTTCCTCCCCACTTTCTCTCTTTCTAAAAATAATGAATAAAATTAAAAAAAAAAAAAAAAGAATAGAGTTATGTTGGCTCAGAGAGCTGGTGTAAGAGGGCAAAGAAGTGTTTTGAACAGAGCTTATGCTCCTTGATACCTGGGAGGTCAAATCCCAGGAAGACATAAGGATTCCTCATGAGAACATGCACAGAGCAAAGTGGTCAAAGAAACCAATGTTTTTGTGTCTTTCTAGCTCCCTGACACTGTTCTCGAGGCTTTTTACACAGGTTGTCTCAGCAGGGCTGGCCCAGGGGGAGGTCAATGAGGAGCATCCTGCTCTTGTGGGGTGGAGCGTGTCTTTACATACAATTTAAATATTTTGTTCTCCGTGGATTTTTGCCCCCTTAATTTTGACTTTAAAAATAGGCTGTATTGGGTTGAATAGTATCCCCCTCAAATTCAGAACTTCAGGGTGTGACATTATTTGGAAATAGAGTCTTTGCTGATGTAATTGGTTAAGATAAGGCCAATTAGGGGAGACTCTAAGTGCAGTGACTGGTGTCCTTATAGGAAGGCCATGTGAACACACAGAGACACAAAGGGGAGTTGCCCATGTGAAGACAGGCAGAGATTGGAGCAGTTCAGGTATAAGTAAAGGAGCAACAGAGACTGCCAGCAGCCACCAGGGGCTGGAAAAGGCAAGGAAGTTTTGTCTCTAGGGCCTTGGAGAGAACATGGCCCTGCTGAGACCTTGGTTTCTGACTTCCAGCCTCTAGGACTGTGACAGACAGAATACATTGTTGTTTTGAATTACTCCATTTGTGGTCCTTTGTTATGGCAACTGTAGGAAATTAACACAATTGCATGGAAAGATTATTTATGCAGATTACTGAATTTTCACATTTTGCACCTAAGGTGAGTACCTTCCTGTCCTCATCCTATTGCTGGCACCTTTTGATATGACATATATAATATATGATTGATATTACTTTGACTTTATTTGAATGCCCAGTTGGTGAAGTCTGAACATTTTCAGGCAATGGAAGTGCCCAGTGTTATTTAACAAACACTAGGCATTGACAGTGTCACAAGTTGTGCTGAGTGATAATAGCAAAATATACAATTGCTGCCTTTGAGGAGTTCACTGATAGATGGGAGATGAGAGAGACACAAATGCCACAGAAAAATACAGTGTGAAGTAGGGGCCAAGCCCTCCCAGAGGCTTGTGTCTGCCCTAGAATCCTTCCAGGCCTTTTACAAGTACTCCAGACCTCCCATCCATGGGGCAAGTGATGAAAGCTATGGAGTATTTTCTCTGCCCTATCCCTCCCTCCTGCTCCCCAGTGTGGGTGGTCTGCCTGGTGTCCTGCCAACACCTCCTCTCTCTTGGCAGCTGCTGTGAGATGGGAGGTCAGGCCCACAGTGATGTCAGAAAACACCCGGAGCCAGGAGGCCCACTCCTGGGTTCAGAAAGAGTGTTGTCAAAATAAAAGTAGGAGTACACATTTTCTTTGGAAATGGTGGGGTAAGGAGAGGGGCCCTAAGCGAGGCTATGAGTTCAAGAGCCACTGGGTACCTACCAAGGGTAACAGGATAAACCAGCTCTATCCTGGTCTGGAGAACCAGCTGGGAAGAAAGAGCAAGAGAGAAGAAATAGGTTGATGATCCCTTGAGCCCAGGACTTGGAGGTGATGCCACAGTGGAAGAAGAACATCAGAGAAAGAAGGATGGGCAGTGGCTCTGGTACATGATTTTCCCAGCTGGAGGAAACTCAGGTCTCTTGGAACGAGCTGTGCATTTGCCTTAGTGATACCGGTTAAAAATAATAGAAATTGCCAGCTCCCACAATGTGGCCAATTATTACCATTATTATAATTGGACTGGAAATTAACCTATTGTGAATGGAGCCTGTAACATTTCCAAATTTGTCTCAGGCCAGCTGGCTTGTGAGATGCTAGTGTTAGTGTGGTTGGTGTGTTCTTGGAAGAAGTTGAAGCAGAGGTGGGGTGAGAGCGGTGCCAGGATCCCTGCAGCAGCTGCAAAACTCAGAGCAGTGACAAGTTGTGCCAGAGGGATGACAGGCCTGCCCTTCCCAGTAAAACAGTATCCAGCCTGACTTCCTAGACAGGTTTGCCTGCTTTCTGAGGGAACTGGTGTGAGGGACTTGTGTGTTCCAAAGGGTTTGAAGGTATCTGAGGCCTTTGAGAACCCTATACTGATCTAAATGCTGAGACTCACATAGAAGCTTTGCCCATCTGGAAAACAATATGTAATGGGAAAAAGTTACCCTGAACAGTGTGGTGAGGGGACAGGAGAGAGGGGCTCTCTACCTGGCAACACAAGGTAGAGCTGGGACTAGGATGAGGCCTGCCAGAGGCCTGGGATGCAGAATTTAAGGAGGCTCTCACCCCAGGGTTCCTGCAGGTGCAGCATCTGCACTCACATGAATCTGAGGGTAAGGGTGTCCTTAAATATTGTGCCTCTGCCCCAGTCATGCTCTTAGAGCCTGACTCTGGTCCTTATTATTGAGAGGAGACACTGAGTAGGAAGCTGGTGACAGAGCTAAGTAGAAGGGAACTTAGGGCTTCTCTGGCAGATACTTTGGTCTCCCTCAACTTTCAGTTCTCCTTTCTCCGTAGTACAGGATTCCAATTTTATTTGGTGAGCAGTGAACCTAGTTTAATAAAAACACATAAGCAATATTCTCAGGGGCCCTGTACCCTGTAGCTTGGTCTTGAGACCAAGCTCTCCTCCTTGAAAGGGAAGCATAAATGTATGTTATATAGTCAGGACAGGCTGCTTTAAAGGAGTGGACTAAACCAGAGAGGAAGAGACTTTTTTCCTCACCCTCGGACCCCCATTTTGACTTTTCTCCTTGCAGCCTACAATGTGGAAGATCCATGGACATCTTAGACCATTAGGTGATCTTGAGAATGGAAGCCACAGACTCAGGAAACAGTAGAAGGAAATATCTGAGTCCCTAATGATACTGGGGAGCTGTTAATGGTACTTTATTACATTTCATACTAGACAGGTTTTATTTTTTATTATTTTATTTTTTAAAAAGATTTTACTTAGAAGCCCTGGCTGGTAGCACAGTGGATAAGGTGCCGGCCTGCGAACCCAAAGGTCGCAGGTTTGATTCCCCAGCCAGGGCACATAACCAGGTTGCAAACCAGGTCTCCAGTCAGGTCTGTGGCTGGAGGCAGGTGAAATGCAACCATACATTGATAAAAAAAAAAAAAAAAAAAAAAAGATTTTACTTAATATTTTTAGAGAGAGGGGTAGGAAGAGAGGCAGAGAGGGAGAGAGACATCAATGTATGGTTGCCTTTCACTTGCTTCCAGCCACAGACCTGGCTGGAGACCTGGCTTGCAACCTGATTATGTGCCCTGGCTGGGAATTGAACCTTTGGGTTCGTAGGCCGGCGCCTTATCCTGTGCCACCAGCCAGGGCTTTATCTTTAGAGATAGAGAACCATTTACTCTGAGAGCTAAAGTAAGCGGCTTCACGTTTTTATCCGAAACAGGGCCAAGCACAGACTGAGACCTGGGATTGTCAAATTCTAACCTGTATTCTTAGGTGCTGTACTGCTGTGAGTCAAGGGTATCCATGGCCAACCCTTGACACCTTTTCAGTAGAGCTGAAAGTCATCCCCTTTTCTGACTTGGCCCAAAGGTTTCTCTCAAGGCCCCCTGAGCAATCTGTGTTCCCCAAACCCAATCTAAAGGCTGCTCAATGGCTCTGCGGCCGCCTGACTCTGCAGGTACCACCTTCACTGTGTTGGTCCTGCCTGACCAGCCAGGAGGGGAACACCCTTTAGGGCTTTTCCCCACAATCTCCACACAGTCAACTAGATCAAGTTTTCATAAAATATGCATGTTTTTTCCAATGGCCTAGGGAGTCCAAGTCTGTCCAGATCAGCTGGGCTGATTGACAGTTGAGGCTGAGGAGAGTCACTCTTTTATTTAACTGCTTGCCCTGCACCACGGGGGAAGGGAGAGGAGTTCTGGCTGGGACATCTTCATGTTTCAAGGGTAGCTCAGGGTCAGAAAAGCTGCACAAGGACATTTTTCTGCAGTGCCACTGGCTAAACCATTGTTTTCAGGAAAACCACTTAGCCAAGAGGCAGGACAGGACTTAACCTGATATAATTTAACCTCTAACCCCACCCATTTCCCCCAAACTTCCAACTTCTGACTTCTTTTCCACTCTTAGGTACTCAGGACACGGCTGACATCTGAGACTCCTCTTTCTTCTTGAAGACTTTGAGCTCTTCAGCAGGTTTCTCAGCCTGGGTTTAAATGTTGAATCATGTTTACCTAAGGGTTCAGGCTTGTCTGATCATGTGGAGAGCTGCTTGTTGGGGAGGAAGCATGAGAGGTCTATGTGGGGGGTCTAGTTATATGAAAAAAAAGAAAGGGTTTTGCAGAGAAGGAACTCAAATTAAGGGAAGAGAAAAGTACCTAAATTTGGCTCAAAGTGCAGGGAAGGGGATGAAGGTGAGGTGGGGCGCCATGTTTGCCTCTGCCAGGAACAGGCAGCTGCAAGAAAGGCTTTGGTGCAAACGACCCAAGTTTTGTTCCTTCCTCTTCTGTGGGTCCCACAGGCTGCTGGGCATCACCCCGCAGGCTCCAAGTGGGGTGTTGATGGGGCCATGGTGCAATGGCCGATCGTGCTGGTGGCCTCTGAACACTGCAGTGCAGACTTTAGGGGGCACCAGTGACCTCCTAGTGCTTGGTGGCAGCCCTCCCACTCAGGTTCAGCTGGGTATGAGCAGTGACGCTGACACCTCTGCAACTGGCACTAGTGAATGTTAATTTTAGGTAACAACATGCCCAGCTATCTGGTTAAACATTCTGGGTGTGTCTGTGAAGGTGTTTGGATGAGGTTGACATTTAACTTGGCAGACTGGGTGAGGCAGATTGCCTTCCCTGTTGTGGGTGGGCCATTTCCAGGAAGCTGAAGGCTTGACTAAAACAAAAAGGCTAATCCTGCTCCAGTGAGAGAAGATTCTCTTTCTCGAAGCCTTTTGAACTGGAACATCAGCTCATTCTGGTTCTACAGCAGCTCTGACCTTTGGACTCAAGCTGTGACACAGCTGTGCAGACTTTTGACTTGTTAGCTGCCATAACTGCAAGAGACATTTTAAAAATAATTAACTACATTTGTTTTGTTTTGTTTTTCCTCTGGAAAACCTCTGACTAATAGGCACTGTCAAGAAGCATCACCATTGTGATCCAAAGTAAAGGGTGATGCCATGGGGTACCTGAAAGGGCTGTCTGAGGAACATAGGTGGAAATTTCCATAATTACCTTACATAACCCCTTAGAAGAGGCTTGTCTTAGAGTGAGAGCGTAAAGGACACAGCCAAAGAGAAACCTCTTTGAGGCTCTGTGGAAGGCTGAAAAACAGCCCCCTGAAGATGTTCTATCCTAATCCTTGAACCCTATGCAAATGTTACCTTACATGGTAAAAAGGACTTTGTGGATGTGATTCAGTTAAGACTCTTAGAATGGGGAGATTGCCTTGGATAGTCTAGATGGGCCCATTGTATCCACAAGGGTCCTTAAAAAAGGTAGGCAAGAGGGCAGGAGATGTGACAATGAAAGCAGATGTGGTAGCAATGCTTGAAGATGGACAAAAGGACCATGAGTCAAAGAATATGGTGGCCTCCAAAAGATAGAAAAAGCAAGAAAAACCAGCCAATGCTGTTCTGGAACAGCTGTGGGGTTTAATTGCCTGCTGCTAAGAAGAGTAACTTTCCAGGCAAGAGTTTGGTGACAAAGGAAAGGGGTCGATTATGTAAAGGTTGTACAGATTTAGAATAATAGCAGATTTCTGCCGCGAAGTCCTGCTCCCTTTTAAAAACACCCAAAAACAATTAGCCAGGCAAGTTTCAAAATATACCACTCAGAATGTCATCCTTCAGAAGTGCAGAAGTCTGCAGCTCAGCATTCCTGGTCACAGTTCAGCTTCAAGCATCTCCCAAGTGCCTGTGTGTTGGCCAGGCAGGTCCCCCAAGGTGCCACCAGCTCTGCTGTCATCTTCTGTGCGAAGGGGTTTTGAGGATGTTTCCAATGGGTCTCCATACCTCCAGACAAGCCAACAGGCAGACCTCCATGTAGACTTCTAGACCTGATTGCAGACCTCATGTTACTTGGCCCGCTTCAAGTTCAAAAGCTCAACTCAGAAGTTCCCACACTACTGAACATCTGGCTTTTCCTATGGTGCATTAGTGTCTGCCATTTTTGTCAGTTCCTTGGTGTCTTTGACCTTCTTTCAGCTGCCATCTTTAGTCAAGGCAAGAATTCCCAGTGACAAACTGGCATCCTGGGTGGGCATCTGCCCCCACAGCTCATGCAGGTTCTGTATAAGCTTCCCCACTGGCTCTGTCACCAGTCAGTCCGCCGAGTCACTCTGCAGGCGCATGTTCTCACAGTCACGTACTCAATTTGCAGCTTCCACAGCTCCTCCCTTCAGGAAGACACAGACTATTAATCTGCCTTTGTTACGCAACGTGCCTTAAACGTTGTACTTTCCTCATTCCGGGGCATTCTTCCCCCTACCTTCCTGTGACTTTTTGCAGGATTTGGAGGAATGTGGGATGCCCCTAATTTTAGGGACCCATGCATATTTTGTACCCTGTTACAAGATTAATATAGGTCCTAGCTGGGGGACAATAACCATCCCCCCCTTTGAAAGGGCAGGACATGAAGGTGCCAACCCAGGCAGAGAGTGTCTTTCTGTAAAACTTGCGTAGGAGCCATGAATGTGGAACTGCTAAACTGACTCTAAGACTTTCCCCAGGTGTCTTGTTACATTTATTACTTGTGTGTGTGTGTAATATGCTCTTATCTGTGAAGGCACTGTTAGGAGGGTTTTCTAATGTGGCAGTCCAATGCATTCCCACTACCCAGATCTATGCTAGATCTCCTCTGGGCACATCAAGGTCTCACAGGTAAGGACCAAGGGGGCTGAGCATTGTTTGGAGACTAAGGTTTTGCTGTTTATTCCCATTGCAATAAGGCAGGTCCATCCAACTGATGGCAGGGAATGTGTGGGACCTTGGGATTATGTTTGATGTGAGCACAGTACTAGACAGGTGGTTTATTTATCTAAATTGAAGGCTTTGATGTTCAGTGAAGGTGACCTGAGAATCTTTTTACCAGGAAAGAGCAGCAGATAGAGCAAGCCCTGCAAAACAAACAAACAACAATCAGAGACGTAATTATTTCCTGGGAGGTGGAGGACTGAGGCTGCGGTTCTGTTCTCTTACTCCCCACCCATCTTGTAGTTTTTCCAAGTTTGTTTTGGCTTCCTAAATAATCTGATTTTCACGTCCTGTCTTTGTGTTTTCTTTAACTATTTTTAAATCCTTTGATTCAGCTTAGTTGGCAGTTGCTAGTCCCTTAAATACTTGAAGAACTTCCAGTTCCACAATGGATGAGGCAAAGACAGGGAACAGCTAGAAAGCAGCCCTCTTCTCACTGCAGTTTTCTGGGTATCTGCTCTGACTCAGCAGGTGATGCTTGCCCATTGTTGGTGCTTGTGAAATGCTCCAGCTGCGCCTTCCTCACCTGCCTTGGCAGCTCATGTCACCTCCCGTGAATGCACCTCACGGCAGCATGTTAATGGTGGCCCTAGACTTCTCTCCTTCACAGAATACCCTATAGTTCTATGATTTTCTGTGTAGAAGTGGGTAAGGCCAGGACTTTGGACTGACACCATGACAAATATGTGGCTTTAAACTCAGCTGAGATTTTAACACGACTTAATGATATTTGAATCATCCCTGGCGTATTCCTCCTCTAAATCCTGACACTGGTTGGTGACTGCCTGGGTTCAAATTCTAGTTCTGCCATTTACCTACGTGACTGTGTAGCCTCTCTGTACCTCAGTTTTCTCTTCTGTAAAATGGATATGATATTAATAGTATCTACCTCCTAGTGCCATTGAGAAAATTAAATGAGGCGATATAAATAAAACACTTAGGACAGTGCCCGGCACGTAAACACACTAAAGGGGTGTTAGTTATCATTTGTTCCACTCTTGGAATGCTTCTCACTGTCTTACCCCTGCCCCCCATTCTGTGGTCTCAGGCAGGATGCTGCTATCTTCATTAGTGAGAAAGTAGAGGCCTTTGGTACAAATGATCTCAACTTTATTCACTTAAAAACGTTTACATTTCATGCATGTGTAGCCCCTGCTTTCTGATCTCCAAGGACAAATGGCCTCTCCCTGTTCTAGTGCTAATGCTTCTGAAACTGAACCCATGCGCTATTCAGTTATGAGGGGTTCAACTGTCTGTCGCCAAAAAAGTGTAACTCCCAATACCAGAGTTTGGTGGAAAGGAAAGGAATTGTTTATTTAAAGGCTATACAGATTTAGATTAATAGCGGAATTCTGCCGTTAAGTCTCATTCCCTTTAAAACACCCACAAGCATACACATAGTTCTGCCTCCCCCTGCCCAAACCGGCCAGTTCAGAACAGACAAGTGAAGGTACCATTTCCTTCTGCGAAAATAGAAGTCCATGGCTTCCTATTTCCCAGACACTGTTCAGCTCTATCAGCCACTCCAATTCATCTGTGCTTGACTGGGGAGGTTTTGTCTGTGTTTCCATGTTTGTCAGCTTTTAACTCAGAACTTTTGGAATCTTTTCACACACCTGACCTTACAGACACCTGGCTGGTGGTTGTCTTTGTTCTCTTTCATATAGTGTGGCTCTTCCCCTACTTCTTTTCAAACCGCGTGGTCCTCTCTCTTTCCATGTCTGCTGCCTTATTTTAAAATTTCTGATGCAATGGATGTGGTGACCAGTCTCAGCCACTTGTTGAATTTAGCCCAGGCCTCGTAAGTTTTTCTTCACCATTCTATGGTGAAAGCCTCTCCCATCTCCTTGGCTGTGGAGTGGCCATAGCTATTTCCATACTAAGAAACTAGGTATCAGCCATAGATATGCAAAGGCATCTATCTCTCAGGAAAAATGGCTGAACTTCGCTGTTCCATCTCCCACTCCCCAAATTCTGGGACTTCTGGCTACTCTCCTACACCTTTGCTTGCAGCTCTGAGCCCTGCTCTTCTTGCCTCAAAAGTCTGGAACTCCAGGGTGTCCTTGTACCGAGTTGCTTTTGCTTTTCAAATCCACACTTCTTAATTCTATTGGAAGTGGTGAGTAAAATACATTCCTAATAAAAAACGCAAATAAACAAAAATAAAAATCACCCAGAATCTCACTTAACTGGCCTTCCCTCCAATACATTCTTTCTACCATATCAAATGGTTTTTGTATATTTGTTTCATCACACCATTACTCTGCCACCTTCCAGTAGTTTATAGATAAGGTTTATCTTTCTTAGCTTGGCAGCAGGCACTTTGTAATCCACCTTTCCATACTTCTCTGCCACCCAGGAGGCCTTTATGATCTCCTAACATTTGTTCCTGTTCTTTTCTCCACCTGGTAAAATGCTAGTTAATTCAAGTTCCACATTAGATGTCTGTTCAGTAAAGCCTTCTTTTAACTATCTCCAGTCAGCAGCAATTGCTTCCTTTGTGCTCTGTTGTATTGTGTTCAAATTTCTAATAAAGCACTTATCACACCATACCACCTGTGCAGGTTCAAATTTACATGAGTCTCTTGATTCATGGAATTTGGCTGTTGTTGGATGATTTTCTTTTGCTCAGCACTCCTGAGAATGGTTAAAGTATGAAATGGCAAAGAGTTCTTTCTGAGGTGTTCGAATAGGCATTTAACTTGCTGTTGAACTAGCATATCATAAATTCTCCCAGATTTCAATTTGCTGTAACAGCAACAGGGCTCCCCCCCCACCCCCCCCAGCTTATCTTGAAGGAGGCACTTTCAGGGGCACCTTTTCTGTTCTTTCTAGGAGGCACAGACTTATCTGCTGTGTTTGCCTTCCTGAGTTATTTAGCATCTGGCAATCACTGGACTTTTAGATCAGTGGTCCTCAAGCTCCAGTGGGTGTCAGGATTACAGGTGGTGGGGGCGGGGGTGGGGTGGCCTAAGGGGAGTGAAGGGGGTGACAGAAGGAGCATGGGTTAAAAAGCAGATGGTTGGGTTTCCCCTTCAAGGCTTCAGATTTCCAGACCAAAAACGTGAATATCTAGTAAGGCCTGGGAGATTCTGGTGCTGCTGTTATGGGGACCACACCTGGAGAACCACTGCTCATGGAAAATGGGCAAGTTTAGGCATTGCTTTCTTCCATTGCCACTATCCTGCATCTTCTTCCTGTCTCTATGGTGATGGCATGATTTTCCTTTGCCATTAGCATCTCTGCTAGTGAGTTCCATTAGTTTTAAACCTATTTCTTGCCCTTCCCTGGCCCCCTTGCCCTTCCCCGACCTATTATGTGCACCCAAAGGGCAAGGATTATGCCAATGTGGTATTTATATCTCTAGTATCAGTGATGACTGGCACACACCAGGAGATTAAATAAATGGGAAAGTAATTGGCTGTCTGGTTCTGGCCCTGCTATTCAATTGGTCTTTTTGGCAGGGAGTTAAATATTCTACATTTAGTTCTTACTGTAGGTGAAATAAAGGGAATGGTGCTTGACAATAGATATGGATTAGAGAATTGGGCACAAAAATGTCTGCCTAGGAGGAAGGTTAACTAATAAGCAGTTCATCAATAAGGTGGATGGAGGCAGTGGCTGCTGATGGCACCAGGAGGGGTGGCATGAGCACCCAGAACCCTGCTGGCCCACAGAGCTATTTCTTGGGCAGGATTGTTTCGAGTTTCTCCGCAGGAACACAGCTGCAGCAGCATTCATGAGAAAAGTCCTCCCCAAAGAACTTTGGGTTGGGGAAAACAAACAAGGAAATGTGAACCCTACATAGCTGCTCAGGCCTAGCGTTTCACAAGGTATTAATATAAAGGCTGACTATATAAAAAAGAATAATGCCTATTTTTTCTGATTAAAGAAATTAATTCACATCTGAGAAGTTTCATAAATATAAAAAGTATCCTGTAAGTTACCTATCATCTTCATACATGTACCCAGAAAATACTTGTGTTTGTGTGTTGAATTATTTTCTTCTTTTCAATGTCTTTCTCTCCATATTTTTTATTTTTATTTTGTATGTTCTGTAGGGTTGTAGCCTCTCTGTATTATGTGTCTTACTTTTTAAAATTAACCTTGAATTATAAACATTTGTGTTATTTATCAGTCTTCAAAGACATAATTTTACATCTTCATTACAAAAATACTCTTGTAAGTAAACTGAAGGATTCAGGATTATATGAGGAAAGAGAAATTTTCTCTGTCTAAATTCACTTTTGAGAAGAAATTGCTACTAACAGCTTGAGACTTATTTTTTCTGGGCACAGTCAGTAATTCATAGTTTAAAGAAAATAAACAAATAGGCTTATATTATTTTGCCACTTGCTCTTAAAAAAGGTTTAGCATTTTCTGGTCCCTTCTCTTTTATGACTAAAAATAGTGAAACCATGATTTTTTATAACTACTCAATACTACTAAGGATTTTACATTGTTTGACATTTTTAATATTTTCAAGAATGCTGAGGTGAACATCCTAAAATATATTCTTCATTGATAGGAAGAAGGGTTATTTCTTTTTCTTTCTTTTTTTTTTTTTCTTTTTTTCTTTTTAAAAGATTTTATTCATTATTTTTAGAGAGAAGGGTAGGGAGGGAGGAAGAAAGGGAGAGAAACATCAATGGATGATTGCCCTTCACCTGTCTCCAGTTGGGGACCTGGCTGGAGACCTGGCTTGCAACCTGGTTATGTGCCCTAACTGGGAATTGAACCAGTGACCTTTAAGTTCCCAGGCCAGTGCCACCAATCCACTGAGCCACACCAGCCAAGGAGAAAGGGTATTTCTAATGGCTGTTGTATGCTAAGCAGGTCAGTATCAAAAATTCAGCCTCCAAATAGGGCTCTTGCTTTCACCGTCATCTTTTTTTTTTTTTTTTAATGTTATTGTTGTTGTATTACATCCATCCCCTTTTTGCTCCCCTCTGTCCCCCTCCCCACCCACCCATTCCCCCCAAAGTCAATCCCACCTGTTGTCCATGTCCATGGTTCCTTTATACTAGGTTCTTGTCTAAGCTGCTCCCCTTCTTTGCCTCTGCCTCCCCCCTCCCTCCAACCCCTTTCCCCCTGACCACTGCAGGCCTATTCCTTGTATTTATACACTTGGTTCTGTTTTGCTTGTTGTTAGTTTTGCTCATTATTGTCCCGTAATGGGTGAGATCATATGATATTTGTCCTTCACTGACTGGCTTATTTCACTAAGCATAATACTCTCCAGTTCCATCCATGTGGTTGCAAAGGGTACAAGTTCCTTCTTTTTTTCTGCCATATAGAATTCCATTGTGTAAATGTACCAAAGTTTTTTGATCCAATCATCCACTGATGGGCACTTAGGCTGTTTCCAGCACCTGGCTATTGTAAATAGTGCTGCTATGAACATAGGTGTGCATAGGTTCTTATGAATTGGTATCTCAGGATTCTTTGGGTATAGTCCAAGTAGTGGAATGGCTGGATCAAAAGGCAGTTCCATTTTTAGTTTTTGAAGGAAACCCCAT
>PVIW01010261.1:0-45543 GCA_004026585.1 Noctilio leporinus
TTTTTAGAAAGAGGGGAAGGGAGAGAGGCAGAGAGGGAGAGAGACATCAATGTATGGTTGTGTTTCACCTGCCTCCAGCCACAGACCTGACTGGAGACCTGGTTTGCAACCTGGTTATGTGCCCTGGCTGGGGAATCGAACCTGCGACCTTTGGGTTCGCAGGCCGGCGCCTTAACCACTGTGCTACCAGCCAGGGCTTGAACTGCCTTTTGATCCAGCGATTCCACTACTTGGACTATACCCAAAGAATCCTGAAACACCAATTCATAAGAACCTATGTACACCTATGTTCATAGCAGCACTATTTACAATAGCCACGTGCTGGAAACAGCCTAAGTGCCTATCAGTAAATAAGTGGATTAAAAAACTGGTATATTTACAAGACAGAATACTATGTAGCAGAAAGAAAGATGGAAGTCCTACCTTTTGTGACAACATGGATGAAACTGGAGAGTATTATGCTAAGTGAAATACGCCAGTGGGTGAAAGACAAATATCATATGATCTCACTTATAAGAGTAATCTAATGAACAAAACAGAACCAGAGACATGGAACCATGGAAGAGACTGACAGCAACCATATGGGAGGGAGGATGGGGGAAATGGTAGAAAGAAGGGGAAGGGGACAGTCAAAGAACATGTATGCATGACATATGGACATTGATAATGGGTCGGGACTGACTCTGTGGGGTGGTGGGCTGGATGGTGGAGGGCAAAGGGGGAAAATTGGGACAATTCTGTAATAATAATAACAAAACATTTTAAAAACATAAAATAACAAAGAACTATGAAAAGGAACAAACAATAAAAAAACAAAGATTCCCTCAATGTTAGTTTTTTGTTTTTTTTTTTTTAAGATTTTATTTCATTATTTTTTAGAAAGAGGGGAAGGGAGAGAGGCAGAGAGGGAGAGAGACATCAATGTATGGTTGCGTTTCACCTGCCTCCAGGCACAGACCTGACTGGAGACCTGGTTTGCAACCTGGTTATGTGCCCTGGCTGGGGAATCGAAACTGTGACCTTTGGGTTCGAAGGCCAGCGCCTTAACCACTGTGCTACCAGCCTGGGCCTCAATGTTAGTTTTTCAGTTCAGTGTTGGTACATTTACTCTCCTTGCTCACTTGAGGAAACATTTGTGGTTTTGTTTTGTTAATTTTTTTTTTATTTACCATCTTAAAACATACTAAACATTATTATAATGTATGGTACAAGGTGGATGCTAGACTTATCAGGGTGATCACTTCGTAAGTCATATAAATGTCTAATCACTCACTATGTTGTATACCTGAAACTAATATAATATTATATTTCAACTACAATTAACAAATAAAAAGTGTTTTTAAAAAATCATACTAAACATGACTTCATGAGCAAAGCAAATAACATCTAATGTTTTTGTTTTTGTTTTCTTTTTAAAGACTTTTTTATTCATTAGAGAGAAGGGCAGGGAGGAAGTAAAGGAGAGACACATCAATGTATGGTGGCCTTTCACCTGCCTCCAGCTAAGAACCTGGCTGGAGACCTGGCTTGCAACTTGGTTATGTGCCCTGACTGGGACTTGAATCAGTGACCTTTGGGTTCGCAGGCCAGCGCTATCCACTGAGCCACCAGCCAGGGCCTTGTTTTTATATTTGTAACTGACATCATAACCTAAAAATGAATCCAAGAAAGTGAATGTTACCTATATTGCACAATATTTTCCAAAAATTCCTTTTTTCATAAATTGTTTTCCCTTAGACTCTAAGTTCCTAAAATTTGGCAGCTTCACTTCTCTAACCTAGACACTTTAGAGCATCATCTTGGTCCTTTGCTTTTAAGTATGTCTTTCAATTTTTAGTTAAGTCACATTGCTCAAGTTCTATTATGTCTCTGGTATAAAGGCCATACTATAAACCACAATCAACTTTAAGAAACATTGGTGCCCTGACTGGTTTGGCTTAGTGGATTGAGCATTGGTCTGCCAACCAAAAGGTCACTGGTTTGATTTCTGGTCAGGGCACAATCCTGGGTTGCAGGCCAGGTCCCCAGTTGGGGCTGTGCAATCAATGTTTCTCTCCCTGACTTTCTCCTGCCTTTCCCTTCTCTCTAAAAAGAAATAAAATCCTTAGGGGGGAGGGGAGAAAAGAAAGGAACATTGATGATGAATTTAGATTATGATGTAAGACTTTTAACACTACTTCATGAAGAATATATTATATTACTGAGAGTAAATGATTTTAGCTTCCTATGTGACAGTTTATGTGTCTCTGAGTGAAGTGGAACGACATCTTTCTATCCTTAGATACATTTCTATATGTGACTTTTGCAGTCATGTAATAGCATTTTCATAAATGTACAAATGTTGGTATATGTATTCTGCATATATAAATAATAAAGGTATTACTTTATCAAAGAGTTCCCCTCACCACCATAAAAATAGGAAAACATAATATCAATCAACCTGGTAATTAACATTTACCTGAGGTATGATGGAGTCCAGGTGCTCTTCCTGCCAGCTCATGTATGGCAGGAAATCTACATCTTCTTTGGCAATTAGTTCCAAAATATTTGGAGTATTAGGAAAAGGTGACTCATTACCATCCTATATTGAATCACAATTAAGTAAAAACAAAACAGACATTATCAAGTAAAATTATTGTACATTCTAAAGTCCTATGAATGTTTGATTTGGAATATGTTTAGGTATCAGATTGGATCCTGCATACTGGGCTTCAGGTTAGAGAGAGAGAGACACAGACGAGAGACATCCTCATTTGAGGGATGCTCCTCTTTACTGAGTGGGCACTGAAATAAGTGCCCTAAATTTATTGGGTAGAAAGGGCTTTTCAGAGGGTAAGGGAAACCCAGGCCTTTTCTATTTTTTGAAGGTCTTGGATTAATAAAAGTTGAGAAGTGCCAAAAAAGTAACAAAATTGTAGTAAATTTTGAAGGTACACAGGTAACTAGTAATTATAACATTAAAAATAATAATATATGTATCTCATTTAGAGAGGTCGCCATGAGCCCTTACCCTAAGGTCCTGGTTTGATAAACCTCCACCTCTCCCCTGCTTGCTCATAACAGGCCAAGGATGTGGATATTGTCAACAACAGAGTAAGATCATTTTGTAAATATGCAAACACAGAAAATAACCACGACACTGGCCAAGGTGGCTCAGTTGATTGGAGTGTCATCCCATAAACCAAAGGATCAGGGTTTGATTCCTGGTTAGGACACATACCTTGGCTGTGGGTTCCGTCCCGTGACAGGGCACATACAAGAGACAACCTATCAATGTTTATATCTTACATCAATGTTCTTTTCCTCTCTCGCTCTCCCTTCTCCTTTTTCTAACTAAAATCAATTGGCATGTCCTTGAGTAAGGATTAAAAAAAGAAAGAAAAGAAGCATGAATTAACATTACATACCCTTTTCTCAACTGCAACGAAGCTTGTAAACTGTGTTATGAGAGAATTTTCTTTACTGAGTTGAATAATCAGAGATTTTAGGATTTGCTTCTTCATCTAGGATAGAATAAAACAAATGCAAACATGTTCTGTTTTATTTTTCATTAAGTGAGTTTTACATAATCTAAAAGGTGTCTTTCTATAAAAAAGCAAATCATTTCATAACTAGAACTTACAACTAAATAATGAGTTCATATCCACACCTAAATATGTCAAGTTGGTGAGTAAATGTTCTCTACTCAGCTAAGCAGCCAAGTCCTAGAAGAAATAATTCTATTTATAGAGCCCTTTGTAGATTACAAAGAATTCCCACTCTAGAGTGGCTGAGCTTCTAAAATATTTTATGGGAGAAGTCTATGTGTCCCATTTTTACGTTGAGACTCTAAGGCATGAATGGATAGGTGAAATGACTTATTCAGGACTGTTTGGTGGTAGGGCTGGTCAGATCCTTCAGAGATAAGAGGGTTGCAAGCAAAATGAACTCAAGGATGTAAGGAAAGGGCAGCACAGGAGAGCACTGAAGGCACAGGCCACTTATCATGAGAAGTAACTGCAAGGGAATTGGTGGCCCTGTGTGGCATGTTGGTACCCTCTCTAGGAGATGGCATCAAGTCCTAATGCTTCTAACCTCATTTTAGATCACAGCCTTGGAGGGGCCAGTAGGGCTGTCCTTGCTGAGTGGGATCCCCAGCCAGGGGCCTGCTCAGCTCAGCCAGGAAGGAGTAAGGTGACTTTGGCCATGCTGTGTGTCCGTAGGCAGGTTGCCCACCTGTCCTGCACCTGGCTCTTCATCAGGAAGAGGGGACTATGACCATTAATAGCACTCAAGAGCTCTAGTGATGTTGCTCTCAGAGTGCTCCTCCAGCCTTTCTCTCCGATGGGCACAATCACCACGAAGTTCTCAGGAAGCCACAGAGCACCCTGCACCTCAACGTGACAATACTGCGTGTATCTCCCTCCCACTCTCCATGTCCGTGGAAAAGTACATTTAAGAATCACAAACAAAGTATAAAGGTTTTGCTATGAAAAAAGCAGACCTCATGATTGGTTGCATTTTCGTGGAGAATGCCATCTTCATAATCTCTGATCAGGGCTCGTGCTGTCAGTTTGTGAATCATCTATTTAAGCAGCAAAGAAAGAAACATTCAAATGTCTTCTAATTACAATCACATATAGAAAACCATTTTTAAAACTGAGGAATACTTTATATATACTAAAATTTACCTTTTTAAAGTGTGTAGTTTGGTAAGTTTTAATAAATGTACACAGTTGTGTGACCACCACTGAAATAAAGACACTGAGTAGTTCCTTCACTATAGAAGATCCTGTGTGCCCCTTTGCAGTCACCTCTAGCCCCTGCCAACAGCTCATCTGTTTACTGTCCCTACAGTTTTGCTTTTCTCTAAGGCCATTTTACCAATTCAATTGATTTCAAAAACTTTAAACCATTCTACTGCAGGAGCAGCCAGCTTAGTGGTGTGATGCCCTCGAATGACCATAGTCTCCAAGCTGAAGGGCAGGAAGGAGGGTTCCCTCCTCTTCCTCTCTAATGACTACAAAACAGAGCAGATCTGAAATGGCCATATCCGCTTTCAATGAGAAGTCCAGCTCTTATAATTGTGTTATTGATCAGACCATAGTTCACGGAGGAAGCAATATAAAGAATTGTGATTTTATGGAAAATGACTTTTTCCCAAGTAAAACCCTTTGACTTTATTTTTGTCTAAGATTCAATTTTTTAAATAACATGGAAATTCCTCTAAGTTTTATATATAAGTCACTGGTAAGTAATAATTATAATTGTTGAGTCAGTGCCAAGAAAGCCATATTGTATTTAAAAACAAACAAACAAACAAACAAAAAACCCCAAACCCAGCAGGGTTTGGGAAGTGGTTTCTCTGGCTTTACAAATACTCCCATGTAAGGCAAACTATATATAATATAGCATAGATAGGTTAGGAATCTCCTAGGTCTAACTATAGTAGATTAAATACTAAGTAAATTTTGGTGCTAATTCATTTGCTTTTAATCCAAAAGTAGAAAAAACAACCACGGCCTTAACAAATATGTTTTATTTAATCTACTACGGTTATTTACTATTTGCAAATAACATAGGTGCCCTGACTAACGTGGCTCAGTTGGTTGGGTGTTGTCATACAAAGCGAAACTTGCTGGTTGATTCCAAGCCTGGGCACATGCCTGATGGGACCAGGTCCCCTGTTGGGGGCATGCAAGAGACAGCTGATCGATGTTTCTCTACCTTTCTCCCTCACATCCCCTCTCTCTAAAAACATAAATAAACAAAATCTTTAAAATAACATAGGTGGACCAGCAGTACTTTAATTGAGTCATGGACATCTATGAGAAACTCCCTAAAATTTTTCATGCATAAAATACCAAATTTAATTGTAGTTATTCATACCCACTGATGCCAACATGGACATCACTAGACTCATGAATCCAGATGAACTGCTTGCTACATTAGAAACTGAAAGGAAGTATCCTCATTGGTAATGAAATGTCAACACAGAAAAACAGCAATAACAAAGGAAGCACACTGAGAATTCTACATGAAAATACAAAAGTATTATAGTTTTCAAGTACTAGGTTCACAGTTTAAGTTTTGAATCTTACAGTTCCAGTTGTCTTCTGAAGTTCAGTAGTTGACACTATTGTAGAAAATTCCTTTTCTTGAATTAATGCACAGAGAGTTGCCTGAAATGGAAAGAAATAGTTCTTACTACTTTTTCTATTCCTTATTAGTATTTTGGTCAGTCTGACAGTGATTCTTTCAGTGATTTCCTTTCCCCTTTCAAGGGAAACTAAAAGGCTCTCCAGAGACCCTGGTTAACCACTTGCTACGTTCCCAGAAAGATAAAATTTGCCAGCATATTGTGATCTGGGAAACAAGGGAGGGAAAAATCAGACAGAAAAGAAGATTACTAACAAAATACATCACTCTTCCCATAGTAAAATAAACTGTGTGCCTCTTTACCTGAGTACAATGAGGAATAAAGCTATAGACCAGGAGCCGGTCATTGTGGAACAAAGCCTGCAAGTGGGCTGGGGCCTGCAGGGGATCCGCTGCATCTGGGCTGTGCTGGTGCCATTTCACAGAGACCGCGTGGCAGCTCGGGGATCGCGACCGAGTCATCTGGTCTTCTATCTATTTGTTAAAGATGAATTATTTCTCTTTCAATGTTGTATCCAGAAAATAGTTACAGAACACTTAAACTTTACATTCTGTCTCTTGGGACTTGTAATTCTTCTTTATGCAGTAGCACATAATTTAAATGTACAAAACATCCTAAAATTATTGCATTAGTTAATTACTACACTTGATCTTAGCCAAAAGGCCGAGAAGTGATAACATTAGTTAATTACTAATATGCAGCTCTGGCATGGAGTAAATTCCAGTTATAAAAATTAATCCTACAAAAGACTTGAGTAGATAGTTCTCCAAAGATGATACATGAATGGCTAATAAGCACATAAAAGGTATTCCGTATCTTTAGTCATTTGGGAAATGTAAGTCAAAACCCCAGTGAGATACAAGTGTAGGTACACCCATTAGCATGCTCATCATAAAAATAAAAACAAGCCCTGGCTAGTAGCACAGTGGATAAGGCGCCAGCCTATGAACCCAAAGGTCGCAGGTTCAATTCCCCAGCCAGGGCATATAACAAGGTTGCAAACCAGGTCTCCAGTCAGGTCTGTGGCTGGAGGCAGGTGACAGGCAACCATACATTGATGATGTCTCTCTCCCTCTCTGCCTCTCTCCCTTCCCTTCTTTCTAAAAATAATGAAATAAAATCTTTAAAGAAAATAAAAAATAAAAACAAAAACAGAATTGGACAATAATATTGACCAGGATGTACAAAAATTTTAACCCAGTACATTGCTGGGAATATAATAAAATGGTGCAGCAACAGTGTGAGCAATGGCATGGCAGTTCCTAGAAAACCTAAACATAAAATTACCATATGATTTGGAAATTTCACTTCTTGGTATGTGCCTAAAATAACTGAAATCAGTGCCTCAAACCATGCTTGTACACCAATACTCATAGCAGCATGATTCACAACAGCCACAGGTGGAAATTACCCAACTGTCAACCAATAAATGAATGCATAAGCAAAATGTTGTAGATGTAGACAATGAATATTATTCAGCCATTAAAAAGGACAAAAATTCTGACACATGGTACAACATGGATGAATCTTGAGGCCATTATGCCAAATGAAAATAAGCCAGGTATAAAAGGACGGATACAGTATGATTCCACTTATATGGGATATCTAAAGTAGTCAACTATTTATAAAGACAGAAAGTAGAAGGGTAGTTGCCAGCAATGGGGGAGGGAGAATCGGTTGTTGTTTTATAGGGATAGAGTTCTTTTCGAGAAGATGAAAAAGCCTTGGAGATGGAGTGTTGTGATGGTTGCACAACAATGTGAATGTGCTTAATGCCACTGAACTGTACGTTTAAATATGATTAAAATGTAGAAGGAAGATGGCGACAGAGTAGAGGGCAGTGCTGAAGGCGTTCTTAAGTGCCAGAGCAGAAGGAGGATAGGGTAGGGAGCATGAGATGTCTGCAGGTCCCTGCGAATTGGAGCAATAAGCATCTGGACTCAGGGGTGCACAGCCCAGAGGCTGCAGAGATCTACAGGAGATCAGGTGAGACAGTTTGGAACGCGCTGGCTGGCAGATTGAGGTCACTAGGGGCAGTGGTGGCTCTGCCCAGAGGGGTGGCTCTAACTAAAGACAGCTCCAGGCTCCCTGGTGAAAAGAAATCTGAGTAGTGAAGTGTGGACTGTGAGCACAAATTCCAGAGGGAAGGAGGAATTGAACTCCTGCAGGGGAGGGACTGTGTGAGAGCTGAGCTCCAGTGGCTGAGAGAGAGGAAGCACCTCCCAGGGCCGGAGGCAGAGGAGGAGAGACCCTCAGGGAGCAGGAGCAGGGAAGTGGGGAAATGCACTGGCCATAGCTGTGAGAGGGACGAAAATTGTGCCCCTGAGCCACCCAGGAAGAGGGTAGCTCGGGGCCCCAGCGAGAAGGGAGGCCTACCCCACACACCCACACCGGCGCACAGGCTCCCACGAAAAAACTGCTCGCCAGGAACTTGCTGCAACTGGCGCACCCATTGCAGGCAACAAAAACCTCCTCGAAGATCTGGAGGGAGAGGGGTTGCCATCACCAGCACACAGCCAGGGCTCTCCTATAGAGCCAGGTGCCCATTGCAGACGGCATAAGCCTCCTGGAAGATCTGGAGGGAAAGGGCTAGCCATCGCAGGTGCTGTCACTACAGGGATCCCCACAGAACCAGAGGCCCATCAAATGCAGTGGAAACCTCCACAAAGAGCTGGACTGGGAGGGCAGCCATCGCAGGCAAGGGATGCTGTGGGTGCCCTGGGGAGCCAGGTACACATTGCAGAGGCTGCAGTAAAAACCTCCTCAAAGAGCTGGACTGTGTGGAGGGCCAGCCATAGCCGGCAAGTGACCCTGCAGACCCCCTGGGGAGCCAGGTGCTCTTTGCAGACAGGGGATACCTCCTCGAAGAGCTGGAAGAGGAGGGCCAGCCATCACAGGAGCAAATGAAGTTCCAGGCCACTCCCTCGTTGAAACCAGGTGCCCATCGCAGGCAGAAACGTCCTCAAGGAGCTGGAGGGGCAGAAGTAGCCATAGAGACCACAGAAGCACCCTGCAGTTTCTCACACAGATCCAGAGAGAGAAGGGAGGGACCCAATATACGGGCAGTGCAGAAACCCAGCTAGGCTACTGGAGGCTCAGCCTACTGGGGGGCTGGCACTCAGAATCAGCCCTGACTGTGACAGCCATAGGCCCTGCCACTCCAAGACCAGCTAGACTGTAGACTGCAGAGACCTGACCAAGAAAAAGAGGCAGACTCAGGAAATGGATCGCTGCTAATCTCAAGCACCTCATTTACTCCAAAAACTACATGAACTATTAATACCTAACATATCCTTTTCAAAAGTTACTTCCAACCCTCACAATTAGTGCATTTTAAGTAAATACTGTTTCTATCATAGTGTATCCCAATTTCCATAATTTTACTCCTCCCCTATCTCAATTCACCTAACTACCCAAGACCCTCCTCCTACTCTTGATTAAAAGTCTACTCACAATCCTGCTACAACACATTCCCAGTCCTAAATCTAAGTAATCCTCCTCTCTCCAGCCACTTAAACTTTTTTTTTTTTTTTTTTGTGGGTGTGCTACTAGGGACTACACATTCTTTTTTCTGCTAAAAGCACATGGGTCCTGGCTCCACTGGACCAATCAGTGCTCACCAAAGGTGGACAGGGAGGTATAGGCGACAACTACATATATAGGCTTATACTGTTCACTCACACTTGAGGCTTTCTGATTTGCCCTCTCCCCATTTTTATATAAGAAATACGATGACTTTCTCTCTCATATCCCCACTATCTTTGCTAATCCTTCACACCCTTCAAAATTGTTTATATTTTAGTCAACTTAATCATTTTTTCTCTCTTAAAACAGTCTTATCATATCTACATCCCTATTAAGACTGGCTTGACCCAAGCTGGTGGCACAGTGGATAAGGTGCTGGCCTGCGAACACAAAGGTCAATGGTTTGATTCCTCAGTCAGAGCACATAACCAGGTTACAAGCCAGGTCTCCTGCCAGGTCTGGAGCTGGAGGCAGGTGACAGGCAACCATACATTGATGTCTCTCTGCCTCTCTGACTCTCTCCCTTCTCTCTCTAAAAATAATAAATAAAATCTTAAAAAAAAAAAAAAAAGACTGGCTCAGTTGCAGCTGATGGTGTGATTAAAAGTGGGGGTTACCTTGGAGGGTATGGGTATATAGCTAGGTTCATAGACAGATGAAAGGGGGATTAAAGGAGGAAGATATCTCTGAAGGTGTGGTTATTTTGCCTGGACTGGTGGTTTTGTTTAGGAGCAGCTCAAAAACAGTGTATGAGATGGGATAGAAGGAGTATCTCTCAATTAGCCAACTCAAGGAAAAGGACCAACACAAACAACAAATCCAAAATACAACCAGACAGCCCAAGTTAACGACATAAAGGCCACCCCAAGAGCAACAAGTGGAGAAAATCTAGGAGACTGCAACACTGAACTCCACAAATCTCCTAACACAGAAGGGTGCACCACGAAGGCAAGGAATCAAAGCAGATTAATCCAAGACAAAAACAAGCAACAACAGACACGCAAAATGGGGGAAAAAAGAATCCGTCCATCACCAAAAGGAAAGGTGGAATCCCCAGAAAGATCACTAAATGAAAAAGAGGCAAACTAGCAGATATGGAATTCAAAATAATGATGACAGAGAAGCTCAACAAGCTCAGCCAGCTCAAAGAAAACTTCAAGTAACTCCAGGGGAACTACAAACAACTTCAGGGAAGCTATAAGGAACGTATTGAGAGCTACACCAGCATTAAAAAGGACTTAGAAACTATCGGTAAGAGCCAGGAGGAAATGAAGAATACAATGTCTGAATTGAAAAATACAGTAGAAGGAATCAACAGTAGGCTAGAGAAGGCAGAAGACCATACCAGTGAGCTGGAGGACAACGTAGAAAAGTATTCCAAGACAGTGCAACAGAATGAAAAAAGGCTGAACAAGAATGAAGAGGTTTTAAGAGAACTGTAGTTCAACAAGAAATGCAATAATATCCATATCATAGGGATACCAGAAGAAGAAGAGAAACAAGGAATGGAAAACCTGCTCGAAAAAGTAATGACAGAAAATTTCCCTAACATAATAAGTTCAGGAAGCACAGAGGGTCCCAATGAAGATGAATCCAAACAGACGTACTTCAAGACACATTATAAATAAAATGGCAAATTTCAAAGACAAAGAGAGAATTCTAAAAGCATCAAGAGAGAAACAGCAAATAACATATAAGGGGGCTCTGATAAGGCTATCAAATGATTATTCAACAAAAACAATTCAAGCCAGAGGGAATGGCAAAAAATATTCCAAGTAATGGGAAACAAACAACTGCAACCAAAAATACTCTACCCAGCAAAGCTCTCATTCAAAATGGAAGGAGAAAGAAGGAGTTTCCCAGACAAAAGAAGGCTAAAAGAATACACCTCTAACCAATCCAGCATTGCAAGAAATGCTAAAGGGTCTGCTTTAAAAAAAATGAAGAAATAGAGAGAGACAGAGAGGAACATAGGTACAAAGTGGGAGAATGGCAATGAATAAGTATCAATCAATAAAAACCTTAAATGTAAATGGATTAAATGCACCAATCAAAAGACATAGGGTAGTTGAATGGATAAGAAAACATGACCCACATATATGCTGTCTTCAAGAGACCCACCTTGGAACAAAAGATCAAAACAGATTGAAAGTGAAGGGATGGAAAAATATATATTAAGCAAATAGACATGAAAAAAAGGCTGGAGTAGCATACTTATTTCAGACAAATAGATTTTATGATGAAGGCCATAAAAAGAGATAAAGAAGCACATTTCATAATACTTAAGGAAACAATCCATCAGGAAGAAATAACTCTGGTAAACATATATGCACCCAAAGTAGGAGCTCTAAAATACATAAGGAAAATCTTGGAGGACTTTAAGAAAGATATAGACAGCAATACACTAATAGTAGGGGATTTTAATACCCCATTATCAATAATGGACAGATCTTCCAAACAAAAAATCACTAAGGATGTTGTAGCATTGAACAATACTCTAGAGGAAGTGGACCTAACTGATACATACAGAACATTTCACCCCAAAGAAGCAAAATACACATTCTTTTCAAACGCACATGGAAATTCTCTAAGATAGACCTAATGGTAGGTCACAAGACAAGCCTCCACAAATACAAGAAAACTGAAATCATACCAAGCATCTTCTCAGATCACAATGGCTTGAAACTAGAAACCAAATTCAAGGGAAAAATCAAAAACACTCTAACTTACGGAGACTAAATAACATGCTTTTAAGTAATGCATGGGTTAACAATGAGACCAAAGATGAAATCAAAAAGTTTCTGGAAACAAATGACAATGAAAACACAACAGTCCAAAACCTACGGGACATAGCAAAGGCAGTGCTCAGAGGGAAATTCATAGCAATACAGTCCTACCTAAAAAGGATAGAAGAAGCTTATACAAACAACCTAACCATAAAGCTGCAAGAACTAGAGGAGCAACAACAAACAAAGCCCAGAGCAAGAAGAAGGAAGGAAATCATCAAGATCAGAGCAGAATTAAATAACGTAGAGACTAAATCTACAATTCGAAGAATCAACAAGTCTAGGAGCTGGTTTTTTCAAAAAATAAACAAAACTGACAAGAGGAGAAATCACAACTGATACTTCAGAAATACAAAGGATTGTAAGAAATTACTACAAACAACTATATGACAAGAAATATGACAACCTGGGATTAAATGTAGATTAAAGGTAGATTAAATGTATAATCTACCAAAACTCAATCCAGAAGAAGCAGTATATAGGCCAATAACAACTAGTGAAATTGAAGAAGTAATCCAAAATCTCCCAAAGCACAAGGGCCCCTGACCAGATGGATACACAGGTGAATTCTACAAAATATTTAGAAAAGAACTAACTCCTATTCTTCTCAATGTATTCCAAAAAATCCAAGAAGAGGGAAGACTTCCAAACTCTTTCAATGAGGGCAGTATTATTCTAATCCCAAAATCAGGTCAAGACACAACTAAGAAAGAAAACTATAGCCCTGGCTGGTGGCACAGTGGATAAGGCGCCAGCCTGCAAATCCAGGAGTAGCTGGTTCAATTCCCAGCCAGGGCACATGGCCAGGGTGCAAGCCAGGTTTCCAGCCAGGTCTGTAGTTGGAGGCAGGTGAACAGCAACCACACACTCATGTCTCTCTCCCTCTCTGCCTCTCTCTCTTCACCTCTCTCTAAAAATAATAAAATCTTTAAAAAAAAACTGTAGGCCAATATCTCTGATGAACAGAGATGCTAAGATTCTCAACAAAATATTGGCCAACCAGATCCAGCAATACATTAAAAAGATCATAAACCATGATCAAGTGGGTTTCAGCCCAAGGATGCAAGGATGGTACAACATTTCCAAATCAATAAATGTAATACACCACATCAACAAAATGAAAGACAAAAATCATATGATCATATCAATAGATGCTGAAAAAGCATTTGATAAAGTACAGCAACCATTTATGATGAAAACACTCAGCAAAATGGGAATAGAGGGAACATACCTCAACATCATAAAGGCCATATATGAGAAATCTGCAGCCAGCATCATACTCAATGGGCAAAAACTAAAAGCTTTCCCCCTAAGATCAGGAACAAGATAAGGCTGTCCACTTTCTCCACTTCTGTTCAACATTGTCTTGAAAGTAGAATTCTAGCCATAGCTTTCAGAGATGAAAAAGGAATAAAAAGTATCCAGATTGGAAAGAAGTAAGTCAAACTGTCATTATTTGTAGATGATATGATAGTGTATATACAAAACCTGATAGGCTCCACCAAAAACTTACTCAACCTAATAAGCAAATTTAGCAAAATAGCTGGATATAAAATCAATATCCAGAAATCAAAAGCATTTTTGCAAACCAATAATGAAACATCAGGAATAGAAGTGAGAAAACAAATCCCATTTACCATAGCAACAAGAAAAATAAAGTACTTAGGAATAAACTTAACCAAGGAGGTAAAAGATCTGTACTCAGAAAACTACAGAACATTGAAGAAAGAAATTAAGGAAGATACAAATAAATGGAAGCATATACCATGTTCATGGATGGGAAGAATTATCATCATTGAAATGTCCATACTACCCAAAGCAATCTACAGATTCAATGCAATCCCAATTAAAATACCAATGACAGATGTCACAGAAATAGAAAAAATACTTCAAAAATGTATATGGAGCCAAAAACACACACGAATAGCCACAGCAATCTTGAGAAAGAAGAACAAGGTAGGAGGAATCACAATACTGGACATCAAACTATACTAGAAGGCTACTATAATCAAAACAGTCTGGTACTGGCTTAAGAATAGACATACAGATCAATGGAACAGAATAGAGAGCCCAGAAATAAACCCAGGACTCTATGGTCAATTAATATTCAACAAAGGGGGAAGGAACATAAAATGGAATAAAAACAGTCTCTTCAACAAGTGGTGTTGGGAGAACTGGGCAGGCACATGCAAAAAAAAAAAAAAAACTAGACTACCAACTTACACCATACACCAAAATAAACTCAAGATGGATAAAGGACTTAAACATAAGCAGTGCCACCATAAAGGTCCTAGAGAAAAATACAGGCAGTAAAATTTTGGATATCCCACACAGAAATATGTTTACTGATACTTCACCAAGGGCAAAGGAAATAAAAGAACCAGTAAACAAATGGGACTACATCCAATTGAAAAGTTTCTGTTCAGCTAAAGAAAACACCAGCAAAATTCAAAGGAAACCAACTGTACGGGAAAACATATTTACCAATGATACCTCAGACAAGGGTCTGATCTCCAAAATATATAAAGAACTAATGCAACTCAACACCAGGGAGACAAACAACCCAATTAAAAAATGGGTAAAGGACCTGAACAGACTACTCACTGAGGAAGACATACAAAGGGCCCAAAGGCAAATGAAATGAAAGAATGTTCAACATCACTAGCCATCAGAGAGATGCAAATTAAAACCACAATAAGATATCACCTCATACCTGTCAGAATGGCAATCATCAACAAATCAACAAACAACAAGTGTTGGCCAGGATGTGGGGAAAAGGGAACTCTGGTGCACTGCTGGTGGGAATGCAGGCTGGTGCAGCCACTATGGAAAACAGTATGGAGTTTCCTTAAAAAACTAAAAATGGAACTGCCTTTTGATCCAGCAATTCCACTATTAGGACTATGCCTGAAGAACCCTGAAACACCAATTCAGAAAAATCTATGTATTGCCATGTTCGTAGCAGCGCTATTTACAACAGCCAAATGCTGGAAACTGCTTAAGTACCCATCAGTGGATGATTGGATCAAAAACTTGTGTACATTTATACAATGGAATATTACACAGCAGAAAGAAAGAAGGAACTCCTAACTTGTGCAACAACATGGATGGAACTAGAAAGTATTATGCTTAGTGAAAAAGGCCAGTCAGTGAAAGACAAATACCATATGATCTCACCCATTACAGGACAATAATGAACAAAACAAAAAACCAAGCAAAACAGAACTAGATATATGAATACAATGAATAGACCTTCAGTGGGCAGAGGGGAGGTGGGAGGGGCAAGGGAGGATGAGGAGGCAAAGAAGGGGAGTAGTTTAGTCAAGGAACTAGCACGGAAGAACCATGGACATGGACAACAAGTGGGACTGACTTGGTGGGGAGTGGGTGGGTGGGGAAGGGGACCGAAGGAAGGAAAAAGGGAATGGATGTAATAAAATAACAATAAAATTAAATTGAAAATAAATAAATATGATTAAAATGATAGCTTTTATGTACATTTAGCCACAATAAAAATTAATTTTAGCGAAACATGTATACTACTTAACTTTTAAAAACCAACCCATGACACTTTGTAAAGCAGAAATCAAACAGCTAGCTAGGAGAATGACCCAATTTCACATTCACTGTGCTCCTGCCAGGCAGAAAGTCAGAGGTCACTAATGGATGGCCCATATCTTAGGATACCTGCCTCTTTCTAGCTCCTATTCCCATTCGTGAAAGCACAGAAGTTACTGTCAATAGATCTGTACAAAGATAACATTTGCACATGTAAACATAAAACTAGAAAGAATATGGTTGAGAAACATACCTGTTTTCTCCAACTATGTTTGGATTTTGAGTTAAAATATTCAAATAGTCCAGCTCCATACTGGGACAGAGTCCTTAAGATATGACGATTTGCTGTAGAACTGAGCACATTTTACAGGTATTACTTAAAAATTTTTTTAAAAGATTCTATTTATTTTTAGAGAGACGGAAAGGGCAGGAGAAAGAGAGGGAGAGAAACATCAATGTGTTGGTGCCTCTAGTATGCCCCCGACTGAGGAACCTGGCCTGCAACCCGGGCTTGTCCCCTCACTGGGAATTGAACCTGAAACCTTTTGGTTCACAGGCTGGCACTTATTTCACTGAGCCATACCTGCCAGGGCCAGGTATTAGTTTTTAAGAAATTCAAGAAATGGTCTAGAAATTCATGTAGTTAATGAGATTTCCATAATTCAAAACCCAACAGAAGAAACATTACATACAGAAGAGTTTACTCTTCTATAGCTGAGGTTCAGGAGATAAAACATATGACAGGTAGTAAGAAACATTGAAAGGTTTGGGTAACATAATTAAATTCATCAAAAGGCTCATTCCTCTATCCTAACAGAGTAAAAGCAGAAATTCTTGACTACTCATTTACCAAAGGAGGAAACAGATGAGTCTGGAAAAAAACACAAAAAACAACCAAAAGGTCGCAGGTTCGATTCCTCAGCCAGGGCACATAACAAGGTTGCAAATCAGGTCTCCAGTCAGGTCTGTGGCTGGAGGCAGGTGAAAAGCAACCATACATTGATGTCTCTCTCCCTCTCTGCCTCTCTCCCTTCCCCTCTTTCTAAAAATAATGAAATAAAATCTTTAAAAAAAACAAAAAAAAAAACACAAAAAACAAACCCATCCAACTAACCGAACAACAAAAATCCCAGAAGATACCAAAATGCTGATAAAGATGAACCTACTTTTGAGTGTTTAAACTACCCAAATCTGATTCCAAAGGCCAAGAAATGGCAGAAGGGTTAATAAAGTCTATAGCTTGAAATTTTATCTACATCTAGATAGCATAAATAACTCTCATTCAGCCCTGGCTGGTAGCACAGTGGTTAAGGCACCGGCCTGCGAACCCAAAGGTCGCAGGTTCGATTCCCCAGCCAGGGCACATAACCAGGTTGCAAACCAGGTCTCCAGTCTGGTCTGTGGCTGGAGGCATGTGAAAGGCAACCATACATTGATGTTTCTCTTCCTCTCTGCCTCTCTCCCTTCCCCTCTTTCTAAAAATAATGAAATTAAATCTTAAAAAAAAAAAAACATAAAAAAATAAAATAAAATAACTCTCATTCTAGCAAAGATAATCTCTGATATTTAAATGACAACATTCTGTTAAATTTCACTTGATAATAATTCTTCACCTATCAAAAATGGTTTTCTTAGTTTCCTCCTGAAATATTAAAGAAATGATTGGTAACTTTTCAGAAAAAGAGCTTAAGAAAGTTATTTCTGAACATTTTTTAGCCTATTGGTAAAGATTAGATTTTTCTTCAGCCCTTGAAATTAATTGGTGGTGATCACAACACTGCTTAGAAAATCCTTCAGCTGGAGTTTATCTGTATTTTATAAATTCCATCAGTTTATGAGGCTACTTAGGAATTTTTCTGTGTAGATTCCAAGAACAACTTGTTACGATGGCAGGAGGAATAGTTTCTACTCCTGGAAAACTTCCGGCATTTTGCTGGAATTTTTAAACACAAATGAGTGTTTTAAATGAGGCAGAAACATATAGAAAGGTCCTAAAAACTGAACCAAAAGTCAGTAACAATTCCAGCTTTCTTGGGCTGGGTCATGTCAGCCAGTAGAGTCACCCCTCACACTCCCTTTCCTTCCTGCCTGGTGCTTAGGACCCCATTTCCCTTTGAGGTTTTGGATTGCTCTCAGTGTCCCACATGCAGTACTGCAGCCTCAGCCAAGCAGTCAGTGTTTGTCCTATAAAAGACCCTTCGCAAAGATACAGTGCCTTGGGCACTGAGATATCTGAGCCCAGCTCTGGCAAGGTGAGCCCCTCACATGCAGTGTGGGGAGCAGGCAGGGGTTGCTGTGACCAGGAAGATGAAAGAGTGCTGACTCAGGCAGGGAGAAGACACCTCCCTGTGGCAGGCTTAGGGCTGGCCACCCAGTACCCAAAGGTGTAAAATATCCATGGTGGGTTGGACACATTTCCTGGCTGGTGTGTGATGCCCGGTTAGGCCTCAGATGACAGAAAACAAGCCTAGGAGTTGGGACTGAGATGGGGCACAGAGAAGAGCCCTCTGGGCAGGCAGGGAAGGCCATCCATGGGCATCAAGGGCCTGGATCACTACAGAAGCCCCAGGGGTCCTAGCACAGCACAGTGTGAGGGAAGGGAGGCCTGGTGACTACTTGCCAGGAGAGTGACTGTATGCGGGAGCCACAGGGAGGCACAGGATAGGTGGGTTCTATACAAACACCAGTCCGGCCTCTGTGGTTTGGTGTATTTCTTCAACGTATACCACATACCTCAGTTCAACCAGAAAAGCTAATTACAATTGGGGAGGGGGGTTCATTCCAACATAATGGGGTTTAGACTTCCCAGAGAGGGTCCCTGTACATCTCAGGGTTTGACAATGTGAACCTCACAGCAAGCTCCCTGAAGAGGCCGGTGTGAGGGAACAGCAGAGCGGCCAGGTGGAGCCCTGAGGCAGCAGGCCCCTCAGCCCCAATCAGAAGCCACCTGGGGCTTTTTAGGATAGGCTGGAACTTTGGATTTTAATGAAAAATAATGCTAACATTGACTTGGTGCTTGCTATGGGCCAGTTTGTGCTAAGTGTTTTCTATATGTGAGTTCATTGAATTCTCAGAGGTGTTTGCGTCATCCCCTTCATCTGACAGAGATTAAACAAGCTGCCCATGGTCGTAGCTCATAAGTGGCTGGCTCAGGAGTTCAGACCCAGGCTCTCTGGCTCAAGCCCAGGGCTCCATAACCGGACCCTCAACAGCTTCTCTGCGCAAGTATCAACCTCCCAACTGCCGAGAATCCTCTGTGGGCCAGTAAGACACCCACTCCCAGGCTGCCTCCCACCGTGGCCTTCATGGACAATGACCTGCCACTCACCCAACCCCGCAGGAGAACAGCCGGGTGTGCTGTAGGTGCCTCTTCACCAGCTGCAGAGTTAGGGCCTCTTCCTGCAGGTGACCGTCTGATATGAGGAGGATGTTCCGTATTCCTCGAGAGGGGGGCAATAAACTTAAATACCGAAGTGTTTTCCAGAAGTCTGTGTTTCCCATGGTAGGCAAGGCAGACTGTAGAAAATGACAAGAAAAGTTATTTATCCCTTTTTGGGGATATTCATCGTTCACTCTGGTCATTTACTGAGCATGTCTTTCGATGAGGGTTTAGAAGGATCATCAATGAAAAGGTGTTTCTCTCTAATTACACATTTGTGGAATGATTACATTTATATCCTTTGAATTTATTTCATGTTACATGGTAACTACAATATTATTAATCAGTACTTATCTGCTTTTTTATGGTTTTCAAAAAATTATTACGTCAAATACCCCTGGGTCTGCTGCCTGGACTGACCAGGTGACTGGTCATACTGAGCTTGCTCCATTTAAAACAAACAAACAAAAAGGGGCAGAAGAAAACACTGCAGCACTGTTATGCTGGTTGGCAGGATTGTGAGTTATATTTTCTTTCTGCCCTTCTTAATTTCCAAATGCTCTTCAATGAGTTCATAATTGCTTTATTTAATTAAAATTTTTTATTTATTGTTGTATTACAATTGTCTCATTCCCCCCTCTGCTCTCCCCTGCCCCCCTTCCTTGCCCCTCCCTCAGTCAATCCCCAGCTCATTGTCCATGTTCATGGGTCCTCTTCACTAGCTCCTCATCTGATCCTGTCCCCTGATTTCCCCCTTTTCTCCCTTTCTCCCTGCCCCCTGGTCATCATCATTCTTCTCCTTTGTATGTATGTGTGTGTCTCTTGTTTCTTCCTGCTCCCCTGTGAGTTTTGTTCCTTAGTTCCTATTTTGAGAACATATGGTATTTAACTTTTGCTGCCTGGCTTATTTCACTAAGCATGATACTCTCCAGTTCCATCCATGCTATCACAACTGATGGAAGCTCCTTCTTTCTTCCTGCTGCATAGAAAAAAAAAAAACATGTAATGCTTCATGAATCTGTGTGTCATCCTTGCGAAGGGGCCAAGCTAAACTTCTCTTTAGTATATGTGTTGCTGAATTGAGCACCATAATTGTTTTTGTCAGTGAGACAAAAGCCAACCAGCATACAAAATGGAAAGTCCAGGGATTGTTCTGATAGTTGTCTCTGGGGCAGTGTCACTAAAATTGGATAGACACAGACTCAGGAAAAAAAAGGAAGGGACTTTTACTTACCATAATGAACTCAGCTGGCACACTATTGCTTGTGATGTACTTAGGAAATGAAAATAACTCCTTGTAACCTGTGTAGTAAGATTGGTGTGAGGTGTTGCCATTAAATATTCACTTTATTGACTACTAAAAAAACAATAATGCTAGACAACTTTAACATATTCCTTTAAATAATGAATTCTACTTTAAACTATACACTATTGTGCTAAAGGTTCTGAATCCAATTATGTGTACAGGCTCCATTTTGTAGCAGATTGCTTACACAAAGTCAGATGCAGGTATCAGGATAACATAGGCAGCCTGGCCACCAGAAGGTCATGTTCTCCTTCAATGGCCTCTGACCCTTCATAAAGGGGCTGGGCCTTTGGTAAATGACAGAGAAGAACCAACAGGACATGATGTTCCTTGCTGTACTCTGTGGTTCTTCTCTCATCTCTATAGTGCCTTCTTCTGGCCGTGGGCCCCCACATGGACATGGCATTACCTATCTTCTAATAGGCCTGATATGTTGCTTGCTGAGATCATTCCTTATACATTTTCTATTACTGTGCTAGTTTCAAATATTCTGTCCATATCCTTGGGACCCTCCTACTTGTCAGATTAATGGTCTTGTGTTTGCTCCAGCTGATAATAATGATTGTAATGTTTATATAGCACTTACTAGGAATAAGGCCTTGTTTCAAATTCATTACGTACATTAGCTCACTCCTCATAACAGCACTGTGAGGTAGGATTTTTATTACCCTTGGAATACAGATGAGGAAACTAAGGCACAAATAGGTTAAGTAACTTGCCCAAGGGGACACCCAGAGCTACTACATGGTAGAGCTGGGATTTGAACTCAGGGACCTAGGTCCAGAATTCTTGAACACTGTGCTGTGCTAACTCTCATTGCAAAGTTGAAGTCAGGACACTGACATCTGTCATCTCCGCCCATAAACATGCTGATATTGAAGAGGCTCACTGTACACACCAGATAAAGATTACTCACCTGAGCCAAACTTGACAATGTTTACCTTCTGCTTCTTACCCACCAAAGACAGTGCATATAAGGCAATTTGCTTGGCTTGCAAGAATGTCTCACCCTCCATGGAATTGGAGCAGTCGAGACATATAACAATTTCACTCTCCTCAGCTTCATCATGGAGGGTGATGTTGAGGTCTGGGTGAAAAACAAGCATGCAGGCCTGCAAGGAGAGAAAGGCTGGGCTGATGCTTCTCATAATGTAAACTGGTCTGGCTGGTTCAAAACAGTACAAATCTATATGTCAATGACCACAGCATTTTGCTCAAAAAATCCACCCACACAATCTCTCTAAACAATGCATATGTGTTTGGGATAGAGTAACAGAAGGTTTAAGAATGGCCTCCCTATAAACTGATGAAGACTCCCTGGGATAAGGCACAGTACTTCTCCTTACATCTTTGATGCTAGTGGGAAGGTGTCACTTGTCGTGGGAACAGCTGGCACAAAAGTTTTATGAGCCTCAAAGGGAGAGTCATAGACACACCAATGCAGGCCTGTGTGTGTTTCATTTAAAATACACCCAACATACAAAAACCCATATTTACAGAAAAGGAATTAAATGTGCTTATTACTGTGACTAAAGGGGTTACAAGTTTACCATGTGTGGCTATGGCATCTGGAAGAGAATTTACTTTATATGATACCAATATTTCAAGCATCCCTCTAAAGTACAAAGCAAAATATACAAAAAGCTAGGGTTTTCAGAGATTGGCATAAATGTGTCATTTTTATTGGAAAAGACCTACTTGTGAAAGTTGAAAACTCCTTAGCTGGGTAAGATAAGACTATAAAAAAACAGTAAGATTTATTCAACAATTGGAGTTCAAATAAAAAAAACAGAATATAAGAGCAGGAGTTTCCAACATATAGTCCATAAACTCCTGAAAGGTCAAAAACTAACACAGAATTAACATCTGAAAATTTCTATGGTATCAACACTGTCTGCAGAATGAATAAAAAATGTCTCTCTCTCACATATATGCACATACGATTCTATAAAGACTATAGATGCTATTGCGATTACTAAAATATGCATACTTTTAATTTATTTATAAGATATTTTATTTATTATATTTTAGAGAGAGGGGAAGGGAATGAGGCAGGGAGGGAGAGAAACATCAATGTATGGTTGCCTTCCACCTGCCTCCAGCTACTGATCTGGCTGGACACCTGCTTGCAACCTGGGTATGTGCCCTGGCTGGGAATTGAACCAGCAACCTTTGGGTTCTCAGGCTGGTGTCTTATCCACTGAGCCACCAGCCAGGGCTTAAAATATACATACTTATATTTTATTAATCAACCAATACTCAAGTACGACTACTACCATGCAAGCTTCCAATTCTAAAATTTTTCCCTTAGTTCTATTGAGATATAATTGATATATGTTATACAAATTAAAGGTATAAAATATGATCTGATACACACACACACACACACACACACACTCATATATATATTGTGAAACAATCACCACATAGTTAGCATATCCATTACATCATGTAACTATTTTTTAATAGTAAGAACACTTAAGATCTATTCTTTTGTCAACTTTCAAGTATATAATTCAGTAATGTTAATTATAGTCACCATGCTGTGTAGTAGATGCCGAGAACTTACTCATAACTATAATAGAAGTTAGTGTCCTGTCACCAACATCACCCCATTTCTAACCCCCAACCCCCAGCAGCCCCTGGCATTTAACTGTTTCTATGAGCTCAATGTTTTTTCGATGCCATGTGTAAGTGAGATTACATAGTATTTGTCTTTCTCTGACTTATTTTACTTAGCATAGTGCCTTCAAGGTCCATCCAAGGTTTTGCAAATGGCAGGATTTCTTTCTTTTTTATGGCTGAATAATATCTATGTATCTCACATTCATCTGTCAATGGACACTTAGATTGTTTCCAAGTCTTTATTATTATAAATAAAACTGCAATGAATATTGGAGTAAATATATGTCTTCAAAACAGTGACTTAATTTTCTTTGGATATAGGTCCCAAAGTGTGACTGCTTTATATAGTAGTTCTATTTTTAACTTTTTGAGGGACCTCTAATTTTCACAGTGGATGCACCAATTTGAATGTCCACCAATAATGCACAAATTACTGTTGGTGGGGAAAATACATGCAAGTGACACTTATTCAGCTGGCTGACATTACTCTCAGGTTTTACTTAAAAAAAAAAATACTTTATTTACTTATTTTTAGAGAGAGGGGAAATGAGGGAGAAAGAGAGAGAGGGAAACATCTATGTCTGAGTTAAATACTGATTAGTTGTCTCTTTCATGCCCCCAACTTGGGGACCTGGCCACAACCCAGGCATGTGCCCTAAGAATTGAGCTCTCGGCCTTTTGGTCTGTAGGCTGGTGCTCAATCCACTGAGCCATACCAACCAGGACTGTTTTTACTTTCGTAAGCAGAGATTCTTTGTCACAGCCATACAAAATGGTCATATGACCATAAATAATTTTTTATCTGTTCTTACAGTATCAATATTTAAATACTATAAAAACTATACAACTATTCAAGTGTAATATCTGAAGGCAGATTTTCCTTTTGGTGGGGATTAAGGTGAAAATTATAGTCTTTACAAGGAACTAAATCACATGGAGGTTTTGATTGAAATCTCAGAAGTTTGTCATGCTTAATACCATCAGTAATTTTAGTTGTAGAATCTTGGGGTGGGGACAGCTCATTTAGTAATGCTAGTTTTCAAGGCTAGCAATAATTTTCAAGTTTGAATAATTTTTTCTGAAATACTTTTTTAACAACCTCCTATTTTTAAATAAGAGGGACTACACCTCGCTTTCTTTCTTTTTTTTTAAATTTAATTTTATTGTTGTTGTATTATATCCATCCCCCTTTTTGCTACCCTCTGTCCTCTTCCCCACCCACCCATTCCCCCCCTACCTCGCTTTCTTTTTCTGGATGTTTTTCAACCCACATTCTTGGGAGATATGCATCAGATAAACCAATGCGGAGAGAAAATCCACTGCTGTCTAAGGAGCTCCCGTCCATGGTGCTAATCACAGCTTTGCAGTCCGTACTCTACAAACAAACAGCCATGACAATAAGTGAATAATGGAAATAATATCATAGTACCAATATGCACTTACCTCCCAAGTAGCAAAGACTTGCATAATTTACATAGCTCCATGAAGAGTCAACAATGTGGTAACAAATTCTAAAATCATGACCTTTAGGTTTTAGAAGTGTGACCAGTATCTTATCACTTACCCTCCTGAAATTCTAAGGTTGATTTAAATTTAGGTAAGTTTGAGACACCCTCAAACCTTGGGTTCAAATATGACAGATCTGTGAATTCAGTTAGACTTTCCTGGAGACTGCAGAAAGTATACCAGATGGTCATAACTTGGAATAGCAAAATGAAAAAGTCAACAGAAACCTTAGCAGGATTAGATCCTATTTTAAAATTATATTTTTATAAATATAAAATCACTTCAAACTTAAAAAAAAATTTATTGATTGACTTTAAAGAGAGAGAAAAAGAGGGAAAAAGGGAGGGGGTGGGAAAGAGAGAACCTCGAATTGTTGTTCCACCCATTAATGCATTAATTGGTTGTTTCTTGTATGTGCCCTGACAAGGATTGAACCTACAACCTTGGAGTTATTGGGATGATTCTCTAGTCAACTGAGCTCCCTGGCCAGGGTCAATATGAAATCACTTTAAAAAATGTAGATGCTAGGTTTTAAAATAATAAAGGCTACATGGTAAATTTATAAAATGACCACAGTCTTTTCACTCTGGTGTGCCACCCTTTGCAATGTGATTTGCAGCTCCTCTTGTCATAAGGTGGTATCTCTTTCTCTGTCCTTGAGTCTGGAGTTGGCCACATGACTTGGATTGGCCAATAGGATACTGGCAGATGTGAGGCAGGCAGAGGCTTAGAAAGAATTTGTGCAATGGTGCCTGACCTCACTTGTTGCAACTGCAAAATTTTGTTATCGTACAAGGGCACCAACACACTCATACAAACACCTTCTTCTGTAGGGTGGGCCCCTTTATACTACAGGGTTCCCCTGCTAGGTGAGTATCCCAGGAATCCATCTGTATCAGTGTGCTGGCTGGAGGTGTTGTGAGAGGCTTCGTCTGGCTTTAGTGAATTTTTTTTGAAGACTCTTTTAATGTGTTTGCCCATTTCATGATGGGGGATTTATGAGTGGACCTGCCCACATCACACTGAGTGTTCAGCAGTTAAATGGTATGAGCCCTGTGCCTCACCCTCCCTTTTCATCCTCCCTGGCCTCAAGCATCTTTTTTTGTTTCCCAGATGTAAAATGTCCTCATAGGGAAACATTTTGCCAATGTAGAAGAGGTGAAATTAAAAAATGGCAGAAGCACTAAATATCAACGAGCTCAAAAACTGTTTTGAGCAGTGGAAAAAAGTCTTGATAGGTATATTGCACCAAATGGAGAGTACTTTGAAAGTGACTAAAGTTTAAACATGTAAGAGTATATAATTTTTTATAAATAAACTTTGGGTTTTTTTTTGTTCCGCCTTTCATAAATGAACCTGAGCTCACCTGCTGGATGACAAAAAGATGCATAGCCATCATCCCAGCTGACACTAGGCCAGTTATATGCATAAGACCAGTCTAGACCATCCAGTCCAGCTAACCCAGCAAAGAACTTCCCAGCCACTCTACAAATTGTGAGAAATAACACATACTTGTGGTATTAAAACACAAAGTTTTGGGATTGTTTGTTATATAGCAAAAGCTCTCTGAAGCGAAGAGCTTCTTCTTCAGAATGTATTAAGTTTATGTGGCTACCTCCATTCCCTATGATAAAAGGGAAGCAATGAAAAGGGTATAACCCATAAAGATATTGAGAACAGGGACAAAGACAATAGCAGACAAGCAAAGTCAGTATGCTTAAGAGGATGGGAAGTATATAGAGGCATAGTAAGTGACTTAGCCAGAGTGGAGGAAGCAACCACTGAGTAAGAGTAATGGGCAGCAATGTCTGAACATATCCTTGTTCTAATACATGCTGCTCTTGATCACTTGGTGAAGTACTTAATCCTGGGTTGGAAACCATCTTCCATGACATGGAAGAGCATGGCCACAGCAGCGGATTCAGTGGTCCTCCAGCAACCTGGGGCAGTTCACACAGGGCTGCGGTATCAGGTGCCACAGGAATCAGTGGTGCTTGTGAACACACTATGTACTAAGCTGTCAAACCTTCAGGCCCTCTCCCTGCCCTAAGAAGCCAACTAGCTGGCACCTTGTTCTCTCTCTAAAGAAAATTGGAGATGTATTGCTCAGAGAAATTCAGCCAAATGGAATCAGACTCAGGAGCCAGAGGTATAATGGAGTATAGAAGCATAGGGCTGCAAATGGGACTGAAGTGACAGTCAGTATCCCAAAACACAGGACACTTAGCTTCCTGTCATACTTTATGAATGTCTTAGAGGTATTCTGAGAACCATAGAAGTGGCCAAAACACCACCATGCTATTATTCATCACTAAACAGCTGCTGGTGGCCTCTGGTCCACTTACCCTACTCTCCTCAGAGCATCTACCTGGCTTTCTCAAGTCTCGATTAAAGATGAACACAGACAGGTCACCCAGTCACTTGAGGGGAAAACGCTAACATGACATATGGAGACCAAACAAAAAGCCAGAGGAACTCAAAATACAACATGAAGAACAAAAGGAAAAATGTATGTAAGTGTTTTCAGAGAGATGAAAAATGATAAGACATCTATGAAGTACACAAAAACACTATAAAAGAGAAATACAGAACAGAAAAGAGTTCTTACAAATGAAAATGAGAACTAAAATAAGTATTTCGGTAGAATTTAGAATTGAAAAAAATCACCCAGTAAACAAACAAAAAAAAGACAAAAGGACAATAAAATCAATGGGCAACAGAAGAAGGAAAACATTAAAAAAATAAGGAGTTCAGCCCTGGCTGCTGGCTCAGTGGAAAGGTGCCGGCCTGCAAACCCAAAGGTTACTGGTTCGATTCCCAGCCAAGGCACATAACCAGGTTGCAAGCCAGGTCTCCAGCCAGGTCCGTAGCTGGAGGCAGGTGAAAGGCAACCATACATTGATGTCTCTCTCCCTCTCTGCCTCTCTCCCTTCCCCCTCTCTCTAAAAATGATAAATAAAATCTTTTTCAAAAATTAAAAAATATATAAGGGGTTCAATCCAGGGTACACCTGGCTGAAATACATTGCAGACTACTGAAAGAGATAGTACCACACTTATTTTTTTAAATTTTATTTATTTATTTTCAGAAAAAGGAGAAAGTAGGGAGAAAGAGAGGGAGATAAACATTGATATGTGAGGGAAAAATCAGTTGGTTGCCTCTTGCAAGCCCCCAACTTCAGATGAAGCCCACAACCCAGGCATGGGCCCTGACAGGGAATCAAACCCTATTGACCTTTTGGTTCACAAGACAGCACTCAATCCACCGAGCCGCACCAGCCAGAGTCCTTAATTTTTTTAAGGTTTATTTATTATTTTCAGAGAGAAAGGCAAGGAGGGAGGAAGAAAGGGAGAGAAGTGTCAATGTATTGCAATGTAGCTGGAGACCTTTCACTTGCCTCCAGGTTGCCTGGCTTGCAACCTGGTTATGTGCCCTGATCAGGGAATCGAACCAGTGACCTTTGGGTCACCAATCCACTGAGCCACATCAGCCAGGGCCCAACTTACTTTTAAAAAATAAGTAAAATTTCTCAAAACACAAGTCTATGAGTTACATAGAATGAATGAATATCACATTACTTTGAAATTTAGAATAGCAGGGATGAAAAGAAGATACGAAATTCTTTCAGAATTAAAACAACAGAAAAAACAAACCTTAACAGACTACAGGCAAAGAATAGGAGATAAAATATCATTTAACTTCTCAAAAGTAACATTGGAACTTAGAAAACAATGTTTTCAATATTCTGAGAGAAAATTATTTCCAACCCACAATTAAGCCCTCCACCAAGGGCAGCATGTGGAATGAGGGTATTTTCTGACATTGCTGCCCATCACTCTTACTTAGGAAGGAAATGAGGCTGTGCTCTGCCAAATGGAGTGAACAGAATAAGAAAGAGGGTAAATATAAAACCTCTACAAAGAAGAAGAGTCAAGGGAAGCCTCTGGATAATAGCTGCCCTATTGTAGCCAAACTGGGTGGAGCAGAGAGACAGGGGGAGTATGTCTGGAGAGGGGAGACAGAAATTAATGGATTCTCTAAAGCACTCAACAGTGTGGAAAAAGTATGGAGAGGGGTTTTAATCTATGTGTTAGGCATATGTGAAGAACTGTTCTAGAAGTCTGAGCAAATGAAAAGCTCACCTCCCTCCCCCAGGAAAAACTATAAAAAGAGGTAAAAAAAAAAAAAAAAAAAAAAGTAATCACAATATATTTCTTGGTTCAATAGTAAACATCATTTATATAGTCACAATAACATAAACACTGACTTGATATAACCCAAAATTGTGATATAACTTTTGGAATGAAGGGGTGAGAAAAAGTAGGGAGCAAGGTGAGTAAAGGGGCAAAGGAATTAAATTTCCATCCACCATAATAGAAAGTCAAAAGAAAATTTCTAAAACATGTGAATCAAGAACAAGCAGCAAAACACTTAACACTTTGGAGGCCACCAGAAAAGAGCTCAAATATGAAAGAAGTTCACTGTCTTGGGACTGCCACTGCTCGTCAGAAGCTGTGTTAGCATAATTTCACTCTTTAAACCACATGCATGTCTTGCTTTTATAACATACATTAATATCAGAATAAGAGCTCTTAAGAAATAAAGCAAAGATTTACTAACCTTTTTTTTCAGTTCATGTGTATCACTAGAAATGAATTCAATCACATACGGCATCTCAATAGACATACTGAGAGAGAAGCTACCAAAATTGAAGAAGAGAAAGTTGTCTTAGTGTAATATCTGAAGTATTAAACAGCTACCTGTAATTGTTTCATGTAATTTAAAATGAAGATTTAAGCCATAAAAAAAGCTAATACCCATTGAATGATTGTCAAGTTTTATATTTTAGGTACTAACCTTTGCTTTGTTCCTATTTCCTTTATACAAATCTTCTCTACTGTATCCTGTTGAAAAAATATATATATACAATATAAGTGTCAAGTTTTCCAATGAGATCCTAGGCTGAATGTAATGCCATCAAAGGCACAACCTATAGTAGCAAGAAGATGGCTGGTCTCTCTTTGGAGTAGTGAGATATGAAGCTTTTGTTCATAGAATGACAGTAGCTTCTAAAAGGTAACTGATAATTAGGATAGTTTATGACCTTTTCAATTATAAGTATATACATATATATCCATACAAACATATACATACATGAACACACAATTTATAAATACATACAGAGTAGGAAGTCTGACTAAATCTATACCAAAGCATTAACCAGTAGCCTAAGGCCACTATGTCCGATGATGAAATTAAAGATGGTTTAAATGTCCTTCTTTGGCTTATTTGCATTCTTTAGGCTTATCTGAATTCTTTGTGATGAGTATGTAACATATGTGATTAAATAGAATAAAAATATGCCCACTGAACATACCTGTCTTTGTTCTTTTTATTTTACAAAGATTATGTGTCTAAATGCATGTGTGTCACTAACATTGACTTTATGCCAAAAAGGTTAGATATTTTTTCTTCCCTATGCATAAATCACACACAAATGATAAGATTTTTAAGTTTCTTGAAATCTTATCTTAAGCCCACAAACCTGGGTGTTTTCATTCAGAGCTTTGTCCTGTTGCCAGGGTGCGACGGTAGCAGGCATGAAGAAGACAGCCACAGTGCCTTGGATGCTGAGTTCCGTGATGTAGGTAATTTTGATAAGAACCTTAGCCTTGGGGGGTAAGTTTCCAACACTTACAGTAAAAACATCCTGAGACAGAAACATGTTACTTAGCTTGTGAGTCAAATGCATATCCATTCTATGCTAGTTAACCCAATTACATGAACCACTAGAATTTCAACCTGCCAGACTCTTCCTCAGAAAACAATAGAGCCTACAATACAAGTACTGAAGGTGCTAAAGGAGACTCTTAAGAGACATTCCCCAGGGTTGGGGACAGTGTGATGTGTACAGGGGCCACAGGGACAAGAGGACCCTTGGCAGCAGGACACTGCCCTGACTAGTGGGTATCACTCAGTGGCCTCTCTATATCTGAGGCCCACGTGCAGAGCTGCACACAGGGAGCCCCTCCACATCACCATTTCTGAAAGAACTGTGGTCTCTCTGACCTCCATAGCCTCTAACACCAGTTCCACCAGTGGCTGTAGAACTACAGCAGTTCTCACTGAGCCTGACCCTCATGTCATCATTCTTTCCTCTGTAGTAAACTTATCACTTTACTTTTGTAGAAAAACGTATTTCATTTTCTTTCAATGGGGTATTGATAATCACTGCAAAAAGAGGCAATCTCATGACTAACTAGGGTAGAATAAAAGAAGCTAAATATATTTTTTTGATTCACAGAGAGTCTCTTAACCTCCCAACCATATCCTCTATTCTATTTGACCATGATGCCACGAAAATATAACATGTTTAGATTAAGAATGTATAGCATTAATGATTAAACAGATTTAAGGGATAGATGATCACTTTTGGAATTAAAGGTATCCATTTAAAGGAATAAACAAGGAAGAGATTATTATTAAAAGATCAATAGCACTGACTTTGTTTGTTTGTTTTCTTTTCTTTTTTTTTTTTTGTTTTTTTTGTTTGTTTGTTTTCTTAAGATTTTATTTTTTTATTTCCAGAGACAGGGGAAAGGGGAGAGGCAGAGAGGGTGAGAAACATCAATGTGTGGTTGCCCCTCACCTGCCTCCAGCTATGGACCTGGCTGGAGACCTGGCTTGCAACTGGTTATGTGTCCTGGCTGGGGAATCAAACCAGCGACCTTGGGGTTCACAGGTTGGCAGCACTGACTTTTTAAAAAGTTATTGAATTTATTAGTGACGTTGATTAATAAGATCATACAAGTTTCAGGTGTACAGGTCTATTACACATCATCTGTATGCTGCATTGTATGCTCACCACTGGAAGTTAAGTCTACTCTGTCACCATACATTTGATTCTCTTTACCCTTTTCTACCTTTACCCCCACCTTTCTCTCTCTCTAGCAACCACCATACTATTTGCTCTTAAGTATAAAAGCCTTGGGTTCATTTGAAAGACTGCCACTTAATTTTGTGGGATTCCAGTGCTGTTTCTCTTTAGGATATAAATGGATAAAAGATGCATGTCCATTATAGCAAACTGAATAGTCTACAAAATCACATATACAAGTATTTCCTTCCAATACTCGGGAACACTGAATATATAAAATGTAATGTATATTAATAATTATCACATATATTATATAATGCTTTATATATTTTATGCGTATATAATACAGGGTACGTGCAATAAAGTGACAAGATTTTAGTAAAATAACATACCACAAAAGTGTTATATTTTGAAATAAATTTATTCTTATGTGTAAACACATAAACATAGTCATTTTTTAAATTGTTCAAAAAAGACTCCATTTACTGCAATAAAAGACTCAATTTGACTTTGGAATCTTGAGCATGCTTTAATGAACTTTTCTTTATCCATAGATATTATGATGTTTTCAATCTTAGCTTTAACAGCCTCTTTATTGGAATGAGGTTGTTTATTAATTCTCTCTCACAAATGCTGAATCCATAATAATCTATAGGATTTCCATCTGATAAACTAGGTGGCCAGATTTTCTTTGATCAGAATTCAGGAACATTGACACTGAGGCATTCTTGCACCTTTTTGGCGTTATGTGTGGTACACCATCTTGTCGTAAGATAAAATGATGTTGTCCATTTGTGAACTGTTGCATCCAACACCTACAGTTCTCTTGCTATGGAGTGCATTGACCTTCCTGGATTTTCATTGATGATCTCCTGGATCCTGTGCACAATATCTGGACTTGTGCGATCCTTACGTACTTTATGCATTTTCCTTGTTGGTGTGGTGACATCAGGATCAGCATCATAGACCTTCTTCATCTTGTCAACTGTATGTAAAGTGATGTTATTGAAGTCCGCAATTTCCTTAGCAGTTCACCCTGCACGCAGTCAAATTATGGTTGCTCTCACATCATGTTCCTTCGACATGACAGTTGCTCACAGAATTTAATACTTTATATCTCAAACAATGATGTTAAATCATAACCTTAGAAACATAGTTTTTCAAAATTAATAAGAAGTACATGAAATAAGGAAATGCAAAGTTATTGCCACTTTATTGCACACACCCAATATATGAAAAGTATGTATTATATGTACATATATAATGCTATATATGTAAATTGTTCCCAACTATCAGAAGGCTAACAAATAAATAATATGCAGGGTAGAGAAAAAGTAGGTTTACAGCTGTTGTATAAAAAATAATACAATAATTAATAAATAATAATACAAGAATATACTGCTTTGCATACTCACAACCATAAACCTACTTTCGACCCCAGTCTGTGTTTATATACTATATTTAACACATAATAATACATATACAGTTGACCCTTGAATAATGTTGGGATTAGGAGCACTGAACTCTCACACAGTCAAAAATCCACATATAACTTTTAATTCCACCAAAGCTTAACTACTACTAATGCTGATATAAACAGTTGATTAACACATATTTTATGTTATACACATTATATACTATATTCTTATAATAAATTAAGTTAGAGAAAAGAAAATGTTATTAAGGAAATCATAAGAAGAAAAGATACAATACAGAATTATACAGTATTGATATTGTAAGTTTATGTCTGTTTTTCAAGGTGAATCACCTGTGTGTGAGCAACTGCATCAGTATTGCCTTATATGACACAGAATACTGGATGCTTTACATATTACTAATACTGGCCATAAAAAATGAAGAGATAGGACTTCCAGCCAAGATGGTGGTGTATGTAGTTAGACACGCTGCATCTCCCTCCACAACTAAGAAGGAATACATCTACCCCAAAACTAGAGAAAACCAGAAATTCCAGAAACTGAGCTGCATAGAAGTCCAACAAACAAAGATATAAAAAAGAAATACTCATCCAGACAGGTAGGAGGGGTGGAGCCAGGACAGAGAGGACATGGTTTGGCAATGTGGTTTATTGGCATGCAGCTGTGGCAGGATGGTAGCTGTGGTTGGCCAGCAGAAAGCTCAGTCATACATTGAAAAAAGGTAGGGACACCTGAGGAGTGCTCCTGGCACCACACCAGACTGCAAGGCTCATGGTCCCAGTGCTTCAGGGAAAATAAAGCCTCATTGCTTTTGACTGTGAAAACCAGTGGGGGTTGTTGCGGGAAAAGAAACTGTCAGTCTCTCAGCAGAGCCTGTTTGTTTAGAGGCCTCCACAGTCTTAGAACAACCGCAGACCAACCCACCTTGGGAACTATGGCCAGGGAACAGCTAGAGAGGTGCCAGTCTCATACGGGAAGTGGGAGAAGTGCCTGGGAAAGAGGCGAGTGCTGAGCAGGCAGCATTGTTTCCTCTCAGGCTCCTCTCCCACATACAGAGCCACAATGTGGTAAAACAGGCCCCATACTAATGAACACCTAAGGCTATGCCCCATACAATGTAACAGGTGCAACAGCTCTACCTAAAAAAGAGGCAAACACAGGAGCCTGCCAAGCTAAGGAGACAGAGAGGATGGCCCAAAAAAGGGAACAGACCAAGGTTCCCTTAGTAGAACTAAGTGATAAGAAGAAAGCCAACCTAACAAAAGAGGAGATAGGTAACCTAACAGATGCAGAGTTCAAAATGCTGGTGAAAAGGATGCTCACAAACTTAACAGGTATGTTTAAGTACAGCAAATGCAGAAAGGAAGAAGTGAAGGCTATACTAAGTGAAACAAAGGAAAATTCACACAAAACCAATGGTGAAGGGAAAGAAAACAGGGTTCAAATTAATGATTTGGAACATAAGGAACTAATAAACAGTCAACCAGTACAGAACAAGGAAACAAGAAGAGAGGTTTTGGAACCTCTGGGACAACTTAAAATGTGCCAGCATCAGAATCATAGGGGTGCTGAAAGGAGAAGAGGAAGAGCAAGAAATTGACAGCTCATGTGAAGAAATAATTAAGGGAAACTTCCCAAATTTAGTGAAGGAAATAGACATGCAAGCCCAGGAAGCACAGAGAATCACAAACAAGCTAGACCCAAAGAGGGCCATACCAAACACATCTTAATTAAAATGCCAAAGATTAAAGATAAAGAGAGAATCTTAAAAGTAGAAAGAAAAAAGAAGAGAGTTACCTGAGAAGGGTTGCCTATAAGCCTATCAGCTGATTTCTCAAAATAAATTTTGCAGGCAAAAAGTATTCAAAGTGATAAAATGCAATGACCTACAACCAAGATTACTCTACCCAGCAAAGCTGTCATTTAGAATGGAAGGGCAGATAAAGCGCTTCCCAGACAATCTAAAGCTAAAGGAGTTCATCATCACCAAGCCATTATTACATTAAATGTTAAAGGGACTTACTTAAGACAAAGATCAAAACTATGAACATTATAGTGACAACAAACTCACAACTATCAATAACAAAATTTAAAAGATAAAAACAAACTAAGCAAAAACAAAATGAAGAGATGATGTGGTAAAGAAATTCATGTGTATTTGCAAAGGTAACAATTCATGCACTGATAATGAAGAAACAGCATATGATAGTTTTACAGTAGCCAGCCTGTACACTAGTGAATAAGTCATTATAAAATTTATATGGCATACAATATTATAGTTATGTTCATAATACAGTATTGGAAATTGTCCTTTTTTTAAAAAACCAATTACCTGTGACAACAGGCTGATATGAAGTTTCTCAAATTATGAGAGACGCATACTGTAATGTAATTCTTTACAAGCCAATTGATAAAATACTAAGTAAATAATCAAGATTAATTTTAAATTAAATGTCACTCACTGTATGCCTATGTAAGGACAGGCTATCACTCCAAATATGCCTTACACATGGTGATCTACATGATGAATACTTAGGTGATGACGACAGACCCAAACACATCTCAGAGTTATTGCCTACAGCTATTAGATTTGCACACAAAATCACACAAAGATGTACACACACGCGCGCACAATAGTGCCTCAATCGGCGCAGAGTGGCGGTCCCTAAGTGGGGGTGACAGGAGATTAAGAAAGACACAACACAGTTTAAGGAAAAGCAGGGGCCAGGTGGAGCATTGTCTTCCGATGGAGAGACAATGACCCTGAACATGGTCTCTGTGTTTATTTTATAGGTGTTGGTTAGTAAAGCTCAAGGAAGTTTTGCAGACTTAAGCGAACACTGGGGGCAAAGATTGTCCCAGGCTATCTAAATGATGAATGTTTCTTCTGCAAAGGTTACAGCTACATTCAACTGAAGCTTGTGGTTATCTATTCCCTTCTCAACCCCTGCTGGTTCTGGCTGCCGTCAGCTGCCAGCCTGCTCCACTGTGCAGATGCCAGCGATCAAGCGCAGCCTTGCCGACACTCAACCTTAGCTTTTGGCATCAGCCGTCACTGTCCCCTACACAACAAGTAAGGTTTTTAACTGTACTGTATGAGGATTATTTACTATTCATTAAGTGGATGATCACAAAGGTCTTCATCCTTCTTGTCTTTACCTTGAGTAGGCTGAGGAAGAGGAGAAGGAAGAGGGGCCGATCAGAGGGAGCGAAGGTGGAGGAGTTGGAAAAGGAGGCAGGCACAACTGGTGTAACTTCAAGGAAATACACCACAATTTCTGTCTAACTTCTTTGCTTTCTTTTTTTTTTTTTTTTTAATTTATTTTAGAGAGAAAGAAGAAGAGAGAGATTGATTTGTTGTTCTGCTTATTTATGTTTCATTGGTTGCTTCTTGTATGTGTCCTGGCTAGAGACCAAACCCACACACAAGCTTGGCATATCAGGATGATGCTGTAATCAACTGAGCTACCTGGCATGGCTGCTGTGCTTTTTCATTTCTCTAAAGTTGTTACCATACAGTATCAGTTCATGTTGTAAAAGAAGTCAAAAGGGGCCATAAATAAGGGAACCCTTCTGCCAGTTTGTCTAATGCCAATTTGTTTTCCAGCTCTGCTCCATCTACATCTTCTTCCTTACCTGGTTCTGGTTTGAAAGCACTTGTCACCATCAAGTCATCTTGTTATCCTCCCCAGTGTGGTGTCTATTAGCTCTTCAAGATCCATATCTCAAGGCCCTTCACAAACACCCACTTTTTTTTTCTCCATATTTACAGTCTTCCATAATTTCTTAGAATGGCTCTATTGCACACCCTGCACAGCATCTGGACACAGTTTTCTCCAGCAAGTATTTATTGTTTTGGGCTTGATGGTTTTCATAGCTTTTTTCATAACAATGATGCATCTTCAGTGGTGTAATTCTTCCAGACTTCCATGATATTGTAGCTATCAAGGTTCTCTTCCATAGCATTGATAATCCTTTCCATAGCGCCTGTGTGTAATGAGCCTTAGAGGTCCCTATTGCCCCTGTTCTAGAGGCTGACTTAGAAACTTTGTGTTTGGGGCAAGCAGACAACTTTGACACCTGTTGAACTCATGGGGTTCTATGTAGGCAGGGGCATTGCCCAATGTCAAAGGGACTTTAAAAGGCAGCTCCTTTGTCCCTGAAACAAGGTACTTCCTGACTTCAGGGACAAAGTAATGGAACCAATTCAGAAATAGTGTTCTCATTTTCCTGGCTTTCTTTGCTGTGGTAAAACCAAATACTGGCAGTTGGTGTTTATCTTTTCCCTTCAAGGCTCAGTGGGGAGCAGCTTTATAGAGTAGGGCAATCCTGATCATAAACCTGATGGCATTTGCACAGAAAGTACTCATGTTCACTTACTTCTCTTCCTTACCTACATGTATTTTATGAACTCATGATATAACCTAACCTTTTCTTATTTTTTCCTATATGTCTAGACTACATGGTTCATCTGTGAGTTTTTCAAATTGTTACAAGACTCCTAAAATTTTTTCCAATATATTTACTAAAAAAAAAAAAAATCCATGAATAAATGGACCTATGCAGTTCAAACCTGTGTGTTCAAGGGTCAACCTTATAATAATATATAACATTTATATAATACATTATACATTATTATGTTACTAATATAACAGGTATATGAATATAATATAATATTTATCTAAATATTATATGTTGTTATTAATATTGTATGAAAACACCATAGTCACTGGATGGTAAAATACATTTTAGGGTACTCAAAAGCTTGGGTTAGCAATGGTTCTGACCAGACTACCCATAAGTAATATCCTTTGGGAAGACTTTTTATTGTGTGTCATTTCCTAGCGAAATATGTTAGCACCAAGGAAAAAACATGCAGGCAAATTAATGTATGACAATAAGCCCATACTATTCAGTGGTAGCCTGCCCAATGGAGCCAGGCTTTTTTCATACATATGCTTCAGTAAGGGGGACTGAAACTGGTTAACAATGCCTTCTTCCTTGCTTACCCCCACCCCGTTCTGCAAATGAATATCTTAGATGTCAAAAGTAATCATTTATCCCTTAAATCTATATTATTCTTAATAACTCTCCCTTCCAAATACCACATTTTCACAATATTATGGCAATGTGTCATCCTCAGAGGTGATACCTAAAACCTATGGCCTATCTTTAAAAACAACTAAATATCTACAGTAGACATACTACTTAGAAACTGACTTCACGAAATTTAGTTTCCACCAAGGGCATATTTAAAACATAGTTAAAAGAAACCTAGTGGGCATGATAGTTGTTTTTTCTTCCAGATTCTCCACATTTAATTCCTATGAAAGTAAATCATAAGAAAGAAGAGAACCTGGACCCTGAAGAAATGGGGTCTTGGGTTATGATTTGGTGAAAATGGAATACATTACTAAGTGAGTTTGATCTAGGAAACATGTAAATATATTACACACTTATCAGAAGGGGAAAATTGTGCATCCCAAATGTTTTTGTTTTGTTTTCACTTCTGGGAAACTCAGTTCCCAATGACAAAAGTGGCTCTTATTTGGTCACATTATTTAGGTAAGTCCAATGGGTCTGACCAGCTTAACCTCCCTTTGCTAACAGCAAGTGAAAGTCTAGGGCAAAATAATTTAAATTATCCTAGTTCCTAAGTATGAACTTTATATTTCAGATTATTTTCCAACTCCTTGTCCTTTTCTAGTAAGTGTGCTAGACTAATGGATGAATGTCCAGTCTTACAGGCACATCCTGGTCCATCAGGTAAGCACCATGGCCTTGACTGATTGCTTCTCGGTAATCTCGGTGGGCAGTCTCCTTTTCTTTGATCTGGAAAAGATGATTTTATACCAGTCATAAAATTAATGGTGATTTCAAACTTTACTATGGAAAACTTCCTCATTATAGCCTATGCAAAAAAGAGAAAACCAAGCATCTAAGACTAATGGAAATATATAAAATTGATCATTCTTATCTAATAAGAATTTGAATCAGAAAAGGCCAGCTAAATAGAATTCTCTTTAGGTTAAGGTCAAAATATTTCAGTCAATAGTAGAAAAACAATTTGGGTCTTTATGTTAACAAAATAATACTAAATTGAGTTTATCTTAATATATAAAGATTTTATTTATTATTTTCAGAAAGAGGGGAAGGGAGAGAGCAGAGAGGAGAGAGACATCAATGTATGGTTGCCCTTCACCTGCCTCCAGGTGGGGACCTGGCTGGAGACCTGGCTTGCAACCTGGTTATGTGCCCTGGCTGGGAATCAAACCAGCAACCTTTGGGTTCACAGGCCGGCGCCTTATTCACTGTGCCACCAGCCAGGGCCTTTTGTTACAATTTTAGTTAAAAAGTTAGAACAACAGCTTTTATCTCAGTTTGACTTTTCTTTTTTCTGCAAAAAACTTTGTTGTTTTCATTTGGTCCCAGGTATAGAAGAGGGTCCCAGGGTGGTTAAAAGGATTCCTAGTGGTTTCAGGAAGAGGTTTAGGCAGAAACCAGACACCAGGGGGATGCAGCAGCCCCTCAAAGGTTTCTAGGCTTCTCCTAGTTGTACTTGAGGATGAGCCTTTTGAAGAGATACTCGCCCAGCCCAGCCTGCAGGTTGACTAGCCTGTGGAGGTTAGTCAGGTGGTCCCCATCTTCTTGATGAGTTTCACCTCCTCATCCAGGAAGTGGTTTTTCAGAAAGTCACAGAGAAGATAGTCTGTGTGGGTAGAATCTGACCCAAAGGGCCTGGTTCAGACTCTTCTCCAAGGCCATGGCAACTTTATGGCATCCTAAGTGTCACCCAATCATCTTAGGAAGGCTTCAGCATGTCCTGGAAGAGGACGCTGCTAGTTTTTCATCTTCAAGAGACTCAGCTCCCTCACGTTCCTCCTCAGCCAACTCACAGAAGAAGTGGTCCACACCCTCTGGAGCCAATTTATTATGGTGGACATAGAAGCCTAGAGAGAGGTAGGGGTAGGAGGTCTGTACCTGCATGTTGACCAGGCAGTTGACAGTGCCTCCACCTCAGTGGAATAATTCTGATGAATTTGATTGCTTAGCAATAAGGGGTTAAGGTGAAAAAATTGTGTTGGCTGGTCTCAGAGGATGGCTGAAAAAGTTGTGACTGAAAAAGCAGTTGGAGGGTGTTAAAAGCTGGAAGAAGGGGCATCCCAGGGTCTGTTCTGTCCAAACAGTTTGAAGCAAAAGACAGATCCAGGGGACCACCGAAAGTACTGCCCAGTTTGACTTCTACAGCAGAAGTTCCATTTTTTGCAAAGTATATATATGGGTTTCACCAATATTCCAATATGCCTCTCTTAAATGTTTGATACTAAAATCACTCTTTTCTGAAGTGCCCAGGCAAACAATTTGCAAGGCACTGACCAATGAAGAGTGGACAGGTAGAAACAAAGCAGGTAATCAGGGAGGATAGGTGAGTGAGGCTAAATGTATAAGTGATTACTTTTTCAAATACTTTTGTTTTGTGATAAGGCTGCTATTCAATCCCACATTGTAGGGACTGAAATAATGAAGATTTGGGTAAATGAGGAACTGACCTTAGAACCAGAGAGCAGTCACCATGTATTTTCTCCCCTTACCTCTCCCACTATGTGCTTCCCGTTGATGAATGCTTCAAAACCACACACAGCTGCCTTATCATCCAAAGGGAAAATATACTTTGCCTCAATGGGTACGTAACTCTGATTTGTGTACGTCTGGAAAATAGTGACCTGAAGAAGAAAAAACATCCATAAACTTCATGAAACCATATGGAATAACCATTTGCAGAATTATGAATGAAAACCATTATGCATATTTTCTTCGACTGGCACTCAAAAAAGTACGTAATTTTAGATAACATGGATAAAAGTTTTTTTTTTTTTTAATTTTATTGTTGTTGTATTACATCCATCTCCTTTTGTTGCTCCCCTCTGTCCCCCTGGGATAAAAGTATTTTTATTAGGCCCGGGCTGATATCGCTCAGTTTGTTGGAGTGTTGGCCTATATAGTGAAAGGTCAGGGGCTTGATTCCGTGTCAGGGCACATGCCTAGGTTGTAGGTTTGGTTGCCAGGGCACTTACAAGAGGCAACCAATCACTGTTTTAATAAGCCTATCCTTGAATGATTAAAAATATATATTTTTACTAGGACTTAGAACCTCATAGCCCATGACCATGGGTTTTTCACATTAGCTCCTCAACTAAACCTTTCTCCTTCTTTCCATCCTTCTTTCCACCCTTCTCCCCTAAACCCCCTCTGGTCATTGCCATTTTGCTCCTATTTTTTTTCCCACATCTCTGATTCTGTTCTGTTTGGCTGTTTGTTTTGTTCATTAGTTTCCTGTATTGAGATCATATGGTTGGCCACATGGCTTACTTCACTAAGCATGATACTCTCCAGGTCCAAACATACAAACACAAAAGGTAGGAGTTCGTTCTTTCTGCTGTGTAGTATTCCATTGTGTAAATGTACCAAAGTTTTTATCCAATCATCCACTGATGGGCATTTAGGCTATTTTCAGCATTTGGCTGTTGTAAATAGCATTGCTATGAACATAGGGGTACATAGGTTCTTCTGAATTGGTGTTTCAGGATTCTTTGGGTATAGACTTAGCAGTGGAATCACTGGATCAAAAGGCAGTTCCATTTTCAGTTTTTTGAGGAAATTCCATAGTTTTCCATATTGGCTGCACCAGTCTGCATTCCTACCAGCAATGCACTAGGGTTCCCTTTTCTCCACATCCTTGCCAGCACTTGTTTGTTGATTTGCTAATGAAGGCCATTTTGAGAGGTGTGAGGTGGTATCTCGTGGTTTTAATTTGTATCTCTGATGGCTAGTGATGTTGAGCATTCTTTCATATGCCTATGGACCTTTTGTATACCCTCCTCAGAGGAGTGTCCTTTGCCCATTTTTTAATTGGGTTATCTGTCCCCCTGGTGTTTAGTCATATAAGATCTTTATATATTTTGGAGATCAAACCCTTGTCTGAGGTGTCATTAGCAAATATGTTTTCCCATATGGTTGGTTCCCTTCTAATTGCTGATGTTTTCTTTAGCTGAGCAGAAACTTTTAAGTTTGATGTAGTTCCACTTATTTATTTGTTTCTTTATTTCCCTTGCCCTGGGAGGAGAGATCAGTGAAAATATTGCTGCATGGGATATTTGCAATTTTTCTGCCAGTGTTTTCCTCTAGGATTTTTATGGTGGCAAGGCTTATATTTAAGTCATTTATCCATCTTGAGTGCCAGTCCCTTCTTGTCTGCAAAGTTTCTTTTGAGAAATCAGCAGATAATCTTATGGGAAATCCTTTGTAGGTAAGTCTCCACCTTTCTCTTGGGGACTTTAAGATTCTCTTTTTATCTTTAACCTTTAGCATATTAATTACAACATGTCTTGGTGTGGTCCTCTTTGAATCTAGCTTGTTTGGGACTCTCTGTGCTTCCTGGACTTCTATATGTTTCCTTCACCAAATTAGGAAAATTTTCCTTCATTATTTTTTCAAATAAGTTTTTTATTTTTTGCTCTTCCTCTTCTGGTATCCTTATGATTTGGATATTGGTACTTTTGGAGATGTCCCAGAGGCTTTTTATTCTCTCATTAAAAAACAATTCTTGTTTCTTCATTCTGTTTTGGTCAAATGTTTTTTTCTCCCATATGTTCCAAATCATTGATATGAACCTCAGCTTCCATCCCTTTACTTAGTGTAGCCTTCATTTCCTACCTTATGCACTTGCTGTACTCAGTGAGTTCTCTGAGCATCGTTATCACCAGTGTTTTGAACTCTGCATCTGATAGGCTTGCTATCTTCATCTCATTTAGTTCTTTTTCTGGGGTTTTGTTTAGTTCCTTCATTTGGGCCATATTTCTTTGTGTCCTCAATTTGACACCCTCCCTGTGTTTGTTTTTGTATATTACGTAAAGCAGCTTTGACTCCCTGTCTTAGCACATCTTTTAAGTTGTATGGGGAGGAGCCTTAAGTATTTGCTAGCATGGGGCAACCAGCTTCACCACTTTATGGCTCTGTACGTGGAGGAGTAGTCAGAGAGGGAACAATGCTGCTTCCTGGCTGCTGGAGGTTTGCTCAGTACTGGCCCTGTTTTCAGTCATTTTATCCCATTCCTGTATAATGCCCTCTGGCTGTTTCTCTGGTGGTGGTTCCCAGAGTGGGTGGGCTTGCATACATTCAAGGACCACACAGGCCCTTTAAATGGACTCTCCTGAGAAATTGGTAGTTTCTTCCACCACCCCAATCCCCACTGGTTTTTACAGCAAGAAGTTACGAGACTATTTTCCCAGTGTTGGAACTTGGGGCAGCACAGTCTGCCCTGGAGCCAGGATTGCTCTCTGAAGGTATTCCTCTCGATATTTTATAGACCACATGTCAATGTGGGATCGCCTGTTCAACCAGCCACTGCCAACTCACTGCCACCACACATCCTCTCCACTCTAGCTCCTTGTCTCTGCCCCTCCTGCCCATCTGGATAAATATGGCTTCTTAAATCCTTAGTTGTCAGACTTCCATACAGTTTGATTTTTCTGGCAGTTCTGGGTGTTTTTGGTTTGGAGGTTAGTGGTGATCCTTCTTATGGTTGTGCAAGGCAGTGAAGCATGTCTACCACCACATCCATCTTAACTGGAAGTAGTAGGGATATATTTTATTTATTGATCATGTTTGTTGCCTGGTTCCTTGATGCAATCAATGTTTGCTCTGTGAGGACAGTTTTTATACTGTTCACTACCATGTGCCCAGGGCCTAGAATAGTCCCCAGCATGTAGTAGGTACTCACTGAGTAAACAAAGTTTAGAAATGTGCATGTTTTGTTAAGTTTACATTACTATAATCCAACACTCCTTTATGATTGACATCCATTTGGTTTAAGAATCATAAAATCATAATGGACTCACCTGGGCTACAAAGTCTATTATTTTCCCCTTGATGTGCAGGTCCTCAAGAGGAACTGAATTCCCACCAGTGTCCTGGAGGCCGGCTTTGATGCTGCTGAACGGTTTGGTGTCTGGTAACTGGTAATCTACACCTTAAAAATAGTAATGTTAAAAAAAAAAAAAATAGTAATGTTAGCTTTTAAAATCATCCCTTGAACTCTCTGTTTTTGTTATTTTGATCTTTAATCCTTCTCTTTCCCTTTACACATGATATTTTAGGAGAAACAAACGAATAGCATTTTATGATTTTCAGTAACCAATTCTGAAGAGTCAGTGACTCCACATGAAAAGAATGGGGGCAGCACTGTCAACACTCTGACTTTTAAATCTATAGATGTTGAGAGGTTATCTTCATGTAGTACAGTCATACTACTACTTGAAAGGCATATATTTAAGCATATACACAAGTACACAAAGATCTTAAGAGTATCTGAATAAGAGTAGCTTAGGTTGACTTTAGATATTTGCACTCCCTGGCTTGTAATTCTGAACTGGTCAGTCACTATTATTTATTGTGCTAAAAAAGCATGTTGGAGAAATATGAGATCCCCTAGACTTCTTTTTTTAAATTTTATTGTTGTTGTATTACATCCATCCCCTTTTTGCTCCCCTCTGTCCCCCTCCCTACCTACCCATTCCCCCCAAAGTCAATCCCACCTGTTGTCCATGTCCATGGTTCCTTTATACTAGGTTCTTGTCTAAGCTGCTCCCCTTTTCCCTAGACTTTTGATCCAACAAAAATGTTCATGTACCATTTAGAGATAGTACAAAAATACAGGTATGGCCAGAGGTATAAGTATGACCTCCTCCAGATAAAAAATGGGAGTATTCTTCTTGAACACACATGAAGTCATACATTTCTGATAAAAAATACTTTGATCATAATTTAAAATGTTGTGTTTTTACACTATTAATTAACATTACAGTAGTTTGGGCTAAGTAGATTTCCTAAGAAGCCACCTATCATCCTCTCATTTATTTGTATGACAAATATAGAGGCTGCATGTTACAATTTTGGGGTGGGGGGTGCCTTCATTTATCCCATGCAATCCTTACAGCAGCACTGCAGTGTGGATATCAGTCTCATTCTCCTTAGAAGCTGACACCTAGAGATGTTATGTGATATTTGTCATAGATCACATAGCCTAGTGACACTTGAACCCAGGCTTCATGATTCTAAAGGTGTGCCTTCTGTCTATACTACCAGCAACACTACACTTTTTGCCAATTGACATCTTAAATGTCTCAGTGGGTTTTCATGGCTATCCTGAATGGATGAGCTCAACTTTGGTATACTAGTGAAGTAGCATGTAATTTTGAGTTAAATTAAACTCTCTCAAGCATTCTGGTTTTTATTTTCACAGACTATAAAAGGAAATAAAATATTTATATCTGAGGTCATAAGTATAGTTAACAAACATGAATATAAGTTTATTGAAAATATAATACTGAGTTCTATAAATACCACA
>PVIW01010262.1:0-45512 GCA_004026585.1 Noctilio leporinus
GGGAGGGGGAGAAGGAGGGGGAGGGCTTTTTCCTTCTGGGATTATATTAGCTTGGTTGTGGGACAATTCAGGTGCTTTCTCAAAATGACCAATCAAATTTCCAAGCTTTGTGCTCTTTGGGCAGGTCCACCTCCCAACCAATCTGTTCTTTCCCCAGATAGTCTTATAGCCTCTTTGTTCCAGCACCTCCCCTGCACCATTTTGACTTCCACGGGTGCCACCCCTAATTTGGTGCTTTGGGGGAAGGGCATTTATTTCTATTCAATTATCTTAATTATCTTTCTAACTTTTTTGTGTCAGTGTAAAAACCTTCCCCTCCTGCTGCCCAGACTGGCTGTTTTATGGTTATAGTATAACTTTTGAAATAGTCCCATCATTTTTGTTCTTTTGTTGTTGATGTTGTTGACCTATCTTCAAGCTCACTGGTTCTTCTCTCAATATGGTAAGTCTCCTTATGGCTCTATCAAAGGCAGTCGTCCTTTCTCTTGTGTTTGAGATTTCTAGAATTTTCTTTTGATTCTTCCTTAGTTTTCATCTTTCTGTTTTCATTGCCCATCTGTTTCTGTATGCTGTCTACTTTTACCATTAGATTCCTTAACATATTAATCACAGTGGTTTTACATTCTCTGATCAGTACAACAGTTTTGTTTCTTAATCTGGTTTTGATGATTGCTTTCTCTCTTCAGACTCTCTTTTTTTGTTGCCTTTTGTCATGATTTATAATTTTTTTAAAAAGTCAGGTATGTTGTATTTGTAATAGAAACTGAAGTAAATAGATTTTTAGCCTGAGACTTATGTCAATTTAACTGTGAATCGGGATGTTTAATGTTTGTAGTTGCTATAGGTACCAGAGACTTCAAATTCCTCTAGCATCTTAGCTTTTGTCTGTCTTTCTAACTTTTAGCTTTCTTCAATACTTCTTAAGGAAATGTGGCATCTTGTGGCTTTTAGCTAAAACCCACATCCTGTATCCATGTTGGTATATTGTTAAGGTATGGGAAACAAGGTGCATGCCATACTTTTTAAAGAATAAATCTCCAACATTAGGAGGCCTGTATCCTAAGGTTGGTACTTTTACAGGTGTTTTGTTAGTGCAAGAGATCACTTCTCCCTGCCTCCTATTGCTATACCTGACTGTACCATTCTAAATCTGTTTCCTAGATGTTCATGCTCCTTACTACTATGCCCTCCTCCTACTTAGATAAAACAAAAAGACTTTGGGGGAGGGGTGGTAGAATGGGAAGGAGCTCTTTCCCTTGTTGGGATAAGGGTCTGCAGAATGTTTTCTTTTGTAGAATAGACCTTTGTTATTAAAAATATATTGGGTGTATTTTATAATGATCAATGTTCCTCTTGCCTTGTTCAAGAGAGAGTTATTTTGCTGTGGGGTGCCCTGAGAAATGTCTGTCACTATTGCTGGGCTGTGAGCAAGGCAATAGCCTTTAGTCTTGTTGGCTTGCTACTGGTATGCAACATCTGCCCTACTGTGAGCTATTGAGTACAAGTGTTCTCAGCCTGCCATGACTTGGGTGGAACCATCCTGTGTGTAAGGCCGAGTGGAGGAAGGGAGCATCTGACCCCTTTGCTATACTCGAGAAGGAATTAGCTTAGTTAATTCAGAGTCTGAGGAGATAAGAAAGGCTGCCCTGGCTGGGTGGGTCAGTTGGTTGGGCATTGCCCTGTAAATCAACAGGTCACGGCTTTGATTCTCAGTCAGGGCACATGCTTGAGTTGTGGGTTCATTTCCCGATCAGGCCCTGTCCAAAAGGCAACCAGTTGATGTTTCTTTCCCTCTCTTTCTCCCTCTCTTTCCTTCTCTCTGGAATTAGTAAAAAGAAATGCTGAGGGCTACCCTTTTGGTGAGATAACATAACACTTGATTGAGTCCTAAGGTGAAATGAAGCCCATTTTTCCTGACCATACCCTCTTAGAGTGGAGTTTAATTAAAGTTGAGCTAAAGGAAGAGTAGAAATGGATCATTGGTCAAATGCCAAAGACTCATGGTATTGTTACCATACTTTAGAAGATTTTCTTGAATACATTATTTTTCATTTGCTGCATGTTCTTAGCACAAATCTGAGTCTTTCAATGATTTTAAAAGATAGTGAACCAGTTTTGCTCTGGAGTGGTTCCAGGGAACTACTCTTTCTGTAGTTCTAAAAGCACAACTCCTGAACTTACTTGTATACCATTCATGCTGAATAGGATAAGTACACTTTACTACAGGTGGAAGGTAGTTGACCTAAACCATGATATAGTAGGACAAGCACTGGCCTTGAAGCCACATGTAATTGGATTTGATGCACAACTCTGTTGTTTATCACCTGAGCATAAGGGACAAGTTATCTCATTAGTTTTGACTTTGCAAAAGTGACACAGAAATTTCAAAGATATTTTTGTCTAATTGACCCATTTTAAAATGCTTGTACTATTGGCATCTAAATAGCTCTATTTCCTGTTTAAACATTTCAAAGTTTTTTTTTTTTAATATTAAAAAAGCAAATTTAAAAAATAAACCAAAACACTGCACTCCACCATGCTAACCTCCCTAGAAATACACTAGCATACAGATTCTTCAAAATAAGAAATTGCTTACCAATGAAATAGTATTGTACCCACAGTAGATAGTTTCTTGGGATAGACATTCAAAGGGAGGGTTGAGGGGAAGGAAGAGATGAAGCAGAATAGAACATGATTATGTGCTTCCAGGCAGTATTTTCACAAACTTTTCCATGCATGAGAAACATCTAGGGAGCTTATTAAATAGCAGATTATTTTATGCAATCACCAGATATTTTTTAGTGGTTATAGGATGGGTCCCTCATTTTGTATTTTTAATAAGCATCTCAAGTAATTTTGATGCAGGTGCTGTGGGAAACATAGTTTGGGGAATCTAGGAATGCTAGGGATCCAGTTTCAGTGACCAAAATGCTAAACAGCCTACTGAGAGGGAGGGAGAAATTTCATACGAAAGTTTGGTTAAGATGACTCAGTAATGTACTACCCAAAACATTTTTGGTCCCTGAAATTCTTGTTAAATGCCTGTGATTTTTAATGACATTACCACACTCTGTGCTTAGAAGGTATAATGACTAGGGGTTTTATTTGCTAGATAAAAAAGAAAAGTGGTGCATTAGAGAAAACCACAGGCCCAACATGGGGTCACTTCTTGCAAAAAGTTCACAATACCACATCTAGATTTAAAACCTGATCTAACTATGGCTTCTGCTTCTTCTGGAAACATCATCTTAATCAACCATAAATGTCATGTGAGACATTATCTTATTTTACTATGTGCTATTTCACAAGCTAATTTCTTATATCATCTGATATTTAAAGTACCCTAAGAACAAAATTAATTTTGCTCTAAAATAGAAGCTAGAAAACAAATCCCATTTACCATAGCAACAAGAAAAATAAAGTACTTAGGAATAAACTAAACCAAAGAGGTAAAAAAACCTGTACTCAGAAAACTACAGAACACTGAAGAAAGAAATTAAGGGAGATACAAATAAATGGAAGCATATACCATGTTCATGGATGAGAAGAATTAAAATGTCCATACTACCCAAAGCAATCTATAGATTCAATGCAATCCCAATTAAAATACCAATGACAGACTTCACAGAGATAGAAAACATACTTCAAAAATTTATATGGAGCTAAAAATGCCCATGAATAGCCACAACAATCTTGAGAAAGAAGAACAAGGTAGGAGGAATCACAATACCAGGCATCAAACTATAGTACAAGGCTACTATAATCAAAACAGTCTGGTACTGGCATAAGAATAGACATATAGCTCAATGGAACAGAATAGAGAGCCCAGAAATAAACCCAGGACTCTATGGTCAATTAATATTCAAAAAAGGGGGAAAGAACATAAAATGGAGTAAAAACAGTCTCTTCAACAAGTGGTGTTGGAAGAACTGAACAGTGACATGCAAAAAAATAAAACCAACTTACACCATACACCAGAATAAACTCAAGATGGATAAAGGACTTAAACATAAGCAGTGCCACCATAAAGGTCCTGGAGAAAAATATAGGCAGTTAAATTTTAGATATCTTATGCAGAAATATGTTTATTGATACTTTGCCAAGGGCAAAGGAGATAAAAGAACAAATAAACAAGTGGGACTATATCAAACTGAAAAGTTTCAGTTCAGCTAAAGAAAACACCAGCAAAATTCAAAGGGAACCAACTGTATGGGAAAACATATTTGCCAATGATACCTCAGACAAGGGTTTGATCTCCAAAATATATAAAGAACTAATGCGACTCAACATCATGGAGACAGACAGCCCAATTAAAAAATGGGCAAAGGATCTGAACAGACAACTCTCTGAGGAAGACATACAAAAGGCCCAAAGACATTTGAAAGAATGCTCAACATCACTAACCATCAGAGATGCAAATTAAAACCACAATAAGATACCATCTCACACCTGTCAGAATGGCCATTATCAACAAATCAACAAGTGTTGGCAAGGATGTGGGGAAAAGGGAACTTTGGTGCACTGTTGGTGGGAATGCTGGCTGGTGCAGCCACTATGGAAAACAGTATGGAGTTTCCTTAAAAAACTAAAAATGGAACTGCTTTTTGATCCAGCAATTCCACTACTAGAACTACACCTGAAGAACCCTGAAACACCAATTCATAAGAACCTATGTACACCTATGTTCATAGTGGCACTATTTATAATAACCAAGTGCTGGAAACAGCCTAAGTGCCCATCAGTGGATGATTGGATCAAAAAACTTTGGTACATTTACACAATGGAATACTTCACAGCAGAAAGAAAGAAGGAACTCCTACCCCTTGGAACAACATGGATGGAACTAGAGAGTATTATGCTTAGTGAAATAAGCCAGTCAATGAAAGACAAATGCCATATGATCTCACCCATTACAGGACAATAATGAACAAAACAAACAAACAAGCAAAACAGAACCAGATACATGAATACAATGAATAGATCTCCAGTGGGCAGAGCAGAGGGAGGAGGTGGGAGGGGAGAGGAGAAGCAAAGAAGGGGAGCAGTTTAGTCAAGGAACTAGTATGGAAGAACCAAGGACATGAACAACAAGTGGGGTTGACTATTTGGGGAGTGTGTGTGTGGAAGGGGACAGAGGGTAGTAAAAAGGGGATGGATGTAATACAACAACAATAAAATTAAATTTAAAAAGTACTTTTACTCTAAAATTTGTAATAAGTATAGTATTTATTGCTGTGTATATCCCTGGTTTCACAGTGATTTCTGTGATGACAAAAATAAGAAATTGCATGAAAGTTTGATGCTTTGGGCAATGCATTCTGCATATTATAATTTCTCCATTCAGGAACCCCCAGAAAGTTGGAATGGAAAGGTATGTTGAGCCAGATAGTTTTTAATTTGTAGATTCTTATTTTGGGTAAGAAAGTAAAAATACATGCACCTGCAGATGCACAAACACAACATGTATTCATAGTTAGTGGAACTCTTTGCAAGTCATATGCTTGTTTTTTTTTTTTTTTTTTTTTTTTTTTTAAGATTTTATTTCATTATTTTTAGAAAGAGGGGAAGGGAGAGAGGCAGAGAGGGAGAGAGTCATCAATGTATGGTTGCGTTTCACCTGTCTCCAGCCACAGACCTGACTGGAGACCTGGTTTGCAACCTGGTTATGTGCCCTGGCTGGGGAATCGAACCTGCGACCTTTGGGTTCGCAGGCCAGCGCCTTAACCACTGTGCTACCAGCCAGGGCCATATGCTTGTTTTTTCAAAGAGTAACTCATTTCACTTTACACCACTCAAAAATACTCTTTTTTTTTTCGAGTGGGTGACAAATCATGACAAGTTGGCAAACCTGAGAAGTGAGCTGTGGATGAAACAAAAGTGAGTCATGCAAGATACCTGTACCATTAGTGCGATGTTGTGATTTACAGTAAGAAATCTATCTTTGGTTTTCCTCTTTTTTTTCTGACGTGAAGACCCAAGCCATTGGAACTTCCTGCATGATGAAAGTAGCAGTGGTGTCTTTTGTTAGGTTAATAGCATGACTTTTGGACCCCATCCAAGGGTGGGGGCTGGCTGCTAGTAGGAGTCACCAGATTCCCAGTTGGACTCTTTCTCCATATGTCAGCTTAGAACAGGCCCCTTTAAAAAGCTCCCATTTTCAGACGCTGAATTGGTTCCTTAGTGGGGGCCTTAGTAGCACTAGGATACTCCATCACAGCATTTGTGTGAGCATTGGCTGTCCTTTCTGTGAGATCAGCAGCAGTAAGTAATAAATACTTTGTCTGACATAGCAAAGATGCTCAGCATGTGTATTTTTAATTTCACTGTACAACTATGTGTGGCATATTTTATTCATCAATGATCATACAAACTAAGGCATTGGCCCCAAATAGTAGATAGTGGAGGAAGGCTCTTAAAACAGACCTGGTGTTTTTAAATGGTATGTTCTTTACTGATAAAAAGAGAGGCTTGCCCAATGTCCAAGCATGACTCTCCTCCAGTATCCTATTAGAATGACCATACATACACATTGAAATGCTGACCCCGAGGCTCCAGTTCCCAAGAGTTTTCACTCTATTCCTTTTTCATTGATTGAGGATTAATTGATTTTTAATCATATGTTCTTTATGGGAACTAGCTGATATATTTTTAAATTTTACAGGTTTGTTTTGGACATGTAGGTGTTTAGCACCGAAGTCTTCATTCCCCTAAATGCATGGCGCAGTATCACCATTGATTCCTATAACACCTATCTTTATGCATTATCATCATTGATTCCTACAACACCAATCTTTATTCATGTATTCCATTTAATCTCTCCCATTTCTTTTTCTCTTCCTTCCCCATAAGCAAGCATGCTAATATATTTGATATTTTTAAATTATTATAAATGTATAATTCATTTTATGTCAATAGGTTTTGTATATATATATAAAATACATATTCTATTTATAAATAATATATATTCTATATAGGTCTTATGTATTGCTTACATTTTCACTCATTAGATTGGGTTGAAGTATTGCATTTATTTAGTTTAAATACAGCAATTATTTTTCTCCTCTCTGTTGCATGGAACTCCATGATATGATTCCACTCAGGTTTATAGTTTACTCACTTTGTTTACTCTCACAATTCACCATTGCTTATGTCAATGGTGACACAAACCTCTCATTCCCTTTAATGGCCAATAATGCTGTGATTAATATTGTTGAATTATCACTTAAGAATATATTCCCAGAAGTAGAACTTTTAGATCACAAGTAGTCAATACTAAACTAGATGGTATCCAAAGTCCTGTTGGTAATGTTGGCACCACTTTACAATCCAAAGAGCAGAAGAACTACAATATATGCTGCTATTTGGAAAACAAAAGAGTGATAAACTGGTTCACAGAAACTCAAATACCATGGGCAGACATGAAGAAAGCCCCATGACACCGGGGAGGGGAAGCATCCCAGTCATTGATGTTCTCAGCCTATCAGTTCATCCTCTAGGAGGATATTCCATATCCATTACACTGTTCAGAAAATATCTGATGAAGGCAACATCCGGGGACACAAGGGCCATTTTGATTCTTATACAGCAGGCTTTTAAAAATCATTAACTCACAAATTTTTATGCTTGGAATTGCAGTACAAATGTCTTGTAAACTGCTGGCTCCTATGTGTTTGATTTCCATCAGTTCCCTGTGCAAACATCTATATCTACAGTTCTTTATCCAGACAATCTTCCTAGATGTAATACATTTCTCAATTTCCTTACATGCAGGCTTCTGTTCTTTCTCCACCAAATCATGGGTAACTTGGGCCACTGAGGTAGCAAAACTGACACATTCTTTTTTCTTTTTTAAGATTTTATTTATTTTTAGAGAGAGGAGAAGGAGGGAAAAAGAGCGGGAGAGAAACATTGATGTGGAAGTGAAACATTGATCAGTTGCCTGTCACACATTCTCAATCAGGGACCTGGCCCACAACCCAGGCATGTAACCTGACCAGAAATGAAACCAGCAACTGTTTGGTTTGTGGGATAATGTCCAACAAACACACTGAACCACACCTGACTGGGCATCACAGCACATTCTTATTTTACTTTTCCTGAGTTGTTTTGTCTAATTCCGTTGATCGACTGGTAGCTAGCAATTCATTGAAGGGTTTTTTGGATGACTATACAAGTCCTACTTTGTATTTCATCTTTGATTAAATACCAATTTTAGTTTTTTTTTATTTCAGAAAACTGTTTTATCTTTTAATGTTTGAGTTACAAAAGCAATTGTCTTTCTAATCAAAATTTCCCTAACTTTATGAACTATGTCTTCCTTTCTTGCTCCCCTTAAAACAACTATTTTTTTTCTGAGTTCAGTTTCAAACAATGCAAGTGTGAACTATGCAGGTCCATTATACACATACCTTTTTCAATTCACTCTTCCAGTTCAAACCTGCCCTGTTCAGGGGTTCACTGTACTTGCAACATACCATCTAGCAAACATCAACCTTCAATATTTTGTTGTGCAATCTTTTGTCTCAGTATTTGTTTATTAAGGTGATAATTTTACCAAATATTTCAGCAACATAAAGTTTTATCAACATCCTTCCAGGTTCTGAAGTTTCCTTCCTTTCCTTCTCCTGTTCCCTAAACTGCTACCACATATTTTAGTATTTGCATTTCAGCAGTAAGATAATATCCTGATTCTGGTATCATTCCCTATACCAATCTAGCTAGTCTTGGTTGTTTTAAGTAATAAAATGTCATTAATAAGAGTGGCTATAAAAAAAAAAACAAAAACAAAAACAGATGTGTGTGGTGGAGGACCCCCCCCAATATAATTTATTTATAAAAAATTGTGTATTTATTCTTACATGTTTAGACTTTAGTCATCTTCAAAGTACTCTCCATTTGATGTACTACACCTATTGGGATGTTTTCCACTGCTCAAAACAGTTTTTGAACCAATCAATTTTGTTGTCTTTTAGTGCTGCCTTTTTTTGTTTCATTTCTTCCACTTGGCAAAATGTTTCCCTTTGAGGACTTTTTTCATCCAGGGAGACAAACAAAAAAATCACTCAGGGCAAGATTGGGGCATGGAGTTCATGCCATATTTGGTCAAAAACTTCCAAACACTCAATGTGGTGTAGACAGGTATACTCATAAATCACCCATCATGAAACAGCAAATAAAACACATTGAAAGAACCTTAAAAAAAAAAGTCTATTGAAGCTGAATGCAACAATCACACAATACATGTGCTCACTCAGTAGTGTCTAATGCCTTCACTGACTAGTACAGTAAAGTCATCATTGTTCACACATGTACATTCCAGTCCACTCTCCTTGGCTGCCCAGTTATGTTGATGTCTCACACACTGTTCTCCTAAAAGTAACCATGGCTGGACTTTTCCTGGACAGTCCTCCTATATACTGTCTGTAAGAGTCCCATATCAGAACAAGAGATTTACACAGGATCAATGCAAAGGGATGAGAAATAATATTATATGCAAACAGACATGAATAAAAAGCTGGGGTAAAAAAAGCTGGGGTAGAAATATTTATATTAGACAGCATTGATTTCACAAAGAAGGCCAAAACAATAGACAAAGAAAGTTATTACATAATATTAAGGGAATACTCCAACAAGAAGATGTAATCCTAGTAAACATATATGCACCCAATATAAGAGCACCTAAATATATAAAGAAAATCTTGAAGGACTTCAAGAAAGAGATCCACAGCACATAGGTCATTTTCAAAGACCACATGGAAGGACACAAAACAAGCCTTTACAAATTCAGGAAAATTGAAATCATATCAAGCATCTCACAGCGGCATGAAAATAGAAACCAACATCAAGAAAAAAACTCAAAAACATTCAAATACCTGGAGGCTGAATAACATGTCATTATACAATGAATGGGTTAGTAATGAGATCAAGGAAAAAATCAAAAAGTATATGGAAACAAATTTAAAGAATACACAACCCAAAACTTATGGTAGACAATGAAGGCACTCCTGAGAGGGAAGATTGTAGCATTACATGCCTACCTAAAGAAGATAAAAAAAATTCTCAAATAAACAACCTAACCCTACATCTAAGAGAACGAGAGGAACAACAACAAACAAAGCCTACAGTGAGTAAAACAAAAGAAATAATCATGATCAGAACAGGATTAAATGACATAGAAACTAAAAAAGCAATGAAAAGAACCAATGAATCCAGGAGTCCTCAAGGCTTCCCTACTTCATCAAGATGCTTAGCTTGGCAGGCAGCTCTCTGATGGGTCTTTATGGAGATTATTGTCTTCAGAGCTGCCAGTATTCTGCTTCATTCTCAGATATGATGAGATTGTCACATTTGAAATTACCTGCCAAGTTACAGAGAACTCCATTGGCTCTGAAGCTGACATCTATCTAAAGCAATGTGAACATAAACATCTAATATTTTATGGAAATAATGCTCAAGTTTATCATTGTTCATCTTCTAATAACTAATAGAGATAAAAATTATACTTGCCTGATATGCACATTATGGAAATAGATTAACTGTAGAAAGGCACATTTTCTCAGAAGTTAATTAAATTTGGGTTTGTAAAATTATTTTAATGCCTGGGTACCATGGCCTTCCATAATTTTCAAAGTTCACAGACATTTTAATAAAGGTAAACTTCTTTGAATCAAGAAATTACTCTCATTTCATATGATTTGAAGGGTTTATGATACTTTATACAATCTTGTGCTTTCCCCATGGCTGGTATGTCTCAGTGGGTTGGAGTGTCATTCCATAAAACAAAAGGTTGCAGGTTCTATTCCCAGTCAGGGCACATGCCTAAGTGGTAGATTCAGTACCCTGTTGGAGCAAGTGTGAGAGATAACCAATTGATGTTTCTCTCCCTCTCGCCCTCCCTGCCCCCTCTCTAAAAAAATTATAAAAATCAATAAGCATGTCCTTGGGTAAGGAAAAAATCCCATGCTACCCTGAGCATACTACATAGATATTTTTATGATGATTACATCAAAATCTATTTTTCTATGTGAAACATGGTGCTGGATATCAAGCTGTTACAAAGTCATCACAGAAGAATATTCATTCTCAGCTCTATTGGTCTGATTTCCTCTTTAAAAATCATTAGGAGAAATAAGAACAATTGAGATACACATTTCACCTCTTTAAATGATGCATTTTACAAATTTGAACATGAATCACTTAAGACAGATGCAAACAATCCTATCAGGAATAAACATGAAATATACAGCAAAGAAGCCAATTGTTAGAGCTAAAAATAAACCTAGAAGAAATATTGGTTCACCCTCTCATTTCAAAAACAAAGAAATTGAGGCAATCTTGTATTTCTTTATGTTTGAAAAGATGGTCAATGAACCTCTGAAAAACTATTTAACATGAGGTTAAATGAAAATGTTTTCATTAAAAAAGAAATATAACAGCAATGAAAAATCAGGAAAAGAGATTATTGCTTAAACTACTCTGATGCAGAATGTACAAAATAATGTCCAGGTAAAAATACACTGTGTCTCCCAGGGAAAAATACACATAGTCACATAAAACTGAATTTTTACCCAGTTTCACAGGATTCATGGACCTCCCTTCATGATCCACTGAATTTATGAACCCTAACTTATTGTTTAATAAGTTTTTATTTGTTGCATGCTGCATAAGAATTCAAACAAAAATGTGAAGCCATTCTAATGAAACATGCTATTTTGAGAGTTAATTTTTTTATTATTGCAAATTAATTGATACAAGTAACAAAGTGATGAAAGGAAACCAAGCAAGTTTTATAAGGGATAGGATGTGGCACCAAAACATCAAATTACTCCAAATAAGAATGTAAGATCAGCAAAAATGTAGACCAATGGAGCATAATAAGGAATCCAGAAACTATCCAATAATCTATGAAAATTTTATTTATGATATGCAGCTGGCTTCCAATTCTGCTCCCCCCTCCAAATATCTGTTGCTTCAAACTCACTTTATTGTTCTTTTCTTAACCACCTGCCATCTCTCAAATTTCTATATAGATATTTTTTAGTTTACAATAGACTCATGTCTTAATAAACCCAAAATGAGTTGAAAAAAATCATGTAAAAAGTATATTTAATATATTTTGGCCCTGGCTGTTGGCACAGTGGATAAGGCACTGGCCTGCAAACCCAAAGGTTGCTGGTTCGATTCCCAGCCAAAGCACATTATTAGGTAGCAAACCAGGTCTCCAGGCAGGTCCCCAGCTGGAGGCAGGTGAAAGGCTACCATACGCTGATGCTTCTCTCCCTCTCTAAAAATAATAAATTAATTAAAAAAATATATATGTATATATATACATATATATTTTTTACCTACCAAATATCATTGCTTAACTTAGCCTACCTTGAACATGCTGAGAACACATACAGTTGACACAATCATCTTGCTGTCACTGCCCAGGACCAGGAAAGAGTGACATGCAGCATATTGCTAGCCTGGGGAAAAAAATCAAAATTCAAAATTTGAAATATGTTTTTTACTGAATGCATATTGCTTACCCACCATTCTAAATTGAACATATCAAAAGTTGAGTCATTGTAAATTGGTATGTGTGAGTCCACTTCTGGGCTCCCTTTTCTGTGCCATTGGTTAGTTTTTCTGTCTTTATACCAATATCACACTATGCTGCTTATTCTAGCTCTAAGAGGCAATTTTGTGACTTGGTAAGGCATTATTCTTTTCTTGGTCTTTTTTCAAGCTATTTTAGCTATGTACTTTTTCTTATAAAATATATACCACTTTGAAAAATGCCACATAAATCCCTGTTAAGATATTTCTTGGTGCCCTATTATTGATCACTTAGGGTGTTCTAGATCAGTTAGGGATAATCAGGATGTGTAATACAAAGCCTTCTGAACATCAGTTGTCTGTATTTTCTTGGGTCTTCTCTAATGCACTTTATTATAGTATCATTATTGATTATAAAAGATTCCTGCACATTATTTTCTCAACTTATTCACAGCTGAAATATAATTTTATTGCTATTGTAAATTATACTATATAAACTGCTATTCTAATGTTTGTTTTTGGCGTTTAGAAGTAAAATTCGCTTTTGAAATCATATCCTGTAAGCTTTCTAATATTCCCAATTATGTATAATTACCAATATATGTTTGTATTTTCATGTAGAAAATCATTTATAACAAATAATGACAGTGTTACTTTCCTCCTTCCATTTTCTGTTTATTTAATTTTACTTTCTTATTGGAATGTGCAAGCTTCCAATGAAAAATTTAATAGAAGTTAGAGGGTATTATTCTTCATTTTAAGGGAAACTCTTTTAACATTTACCTATTTAAATTATTATATTGAGATTTAAAGTTGTACAGATGCAACTTATTAAATTAAAATTTTTATTTTATTCAATAAATAATTTACTGATTTGTTGAATGTGCAAAGAACTGTTCTAGAAGCTTGAGATATATTAATAAACAGAATAGGCTAAATTCCCTATCTTGATGATATATTTTTATTATCTTTCAGCTCAAAATACTAGTTTAAATCATGACTAAGTGTTTAAAAGTAACTGCAACTTGTTTGACTCATGGGTAATTTAGAAATGCATTACTATATTTCCAAATATTTATCAAAGAATTTTTAATTCTATGTTTATTATTTTTACTTAAGTATTCTGGTGTGGAAATCATAGCCTAATGATTTTAGTGTTTTTGAAAAAATTGAGACATGGTTTATTGCTCAATATAAGTCTGTTTTTTAAATGTTCTATGTGCATTTTAAGATATTTTGGCAGTTATTAGGTAGAGTCATTTAATACTCTTGACAATCCAGTTAGGAGGCTATTGTTATAACTATCCTGTTATTTCCATTTTAGCAGAGAGAAATTGAAACAGAGGGTTAAATAATTTGCCGAAATTCACATAGCTTGTGGGGATTAAATGTGCCAGAGAATTAGGCCCAGAATATGTCCTCTTAAACCTAAGCTATATATTGTTTTATTTGTTGTATAACAGCAATACAAATATCACATTAATGAATGAAGTATAAATAAAATAAAACTTTTAGGTTAAGTTATAGGAACACTTGGTGGTGAAATTATATTTAATTATTTGCTGGAGATTTTCCCCTTGTGTATATGATAGGAGAGATGAGGGAAAGTTGCAAAGAAGTAAATGGAATCACACTAAAAAGGGACATCCAACATACAGAACTTGCTAGAGAAAGAAGCCTCATTTAAGAATCATGAGACTTACCTAACCTAAAACTTTCAAATCAGCTGAAAGACTACTAAGTGCAGTAAAGAGACTATTGAAAGAAATTGTGCTTACAGACCACATGCATTTTAGCAACTATCAGTAATATCTTCTGTAGTTAGAAGACTGTATGACCATAAATACTGGCACATTACTAACATTTATATTCTCACTGATCCTTTACGTTGCCCTTGAAATATTGGTTTTTCTAGAGAAATAACATTTGAGTTGATAGCATTATAGTAGATCATCAAACACTGTATTTTTGTCAAATGTTAAGTACAAGAAATATTGTGTTTATGTGCTCTACTTTTTAGTCAATAATGAAAGCAATAAAAATGATTAAACCTTAGGAAATGTAGAGTCCCTGAAGAAAGATGTAAAACAACACTCTCGTATATCTAAAAAAAGAGCAAACTGAGGAGAAACATGAGAGAAGTATTAAATATTAAAAATAAAACAAAAATTCTTCTAGAAATACGAAATTATTTCTTCTACCTATCCAACCCCTCCCCTTAATCAAAGGTTATTCAAGTAGTACTTAGATTTAAAAGTGGGGATCCAGTATCTTAAATGGTTGGAAAACATGTGACAAGGGCAAATTCAAGGTAAATTATCATGTACCCAATAGCTAATACCAAGGAAAAATGAAGAAGTTACAGGAAAACTGAACTATCTTACCTTGCAATAATAAGAAAATCATCTATAACCCTGGCTGGTGGCTCAGTGAATTGGCACTGGCCTGCAAACCCAAAGTTCACTGTTCAATTCCCAGTCAGGGCACATAACCAGGTTGCAAGCCAGGTCTCCAGCCAGATCTGTAGCTGGAGGCAGGTTAAAGGCAACCATACATTGATGTCTCTCTCCCTTTCTTCCTCCCTCTCTACCCTTCTCTCTAAAAATAATAATTAAAAAAAAAGAAAAAATAATAATCTATAACAGATCATAGGTAGCTATTAGTTCCATACACAACTCTATTAACTTTTTAACATTGTATTTCAAAAAGAAATAAGTGACTTGGATCACTGACTTTGTTCTCAATTCTATAACCAGCAATAGGATCCATTGCCTTAAACAAGAGCAGGTAATTTTGAAATAGAGGTGCCAAACTATAGCCAAACATACACATACTGCAAGATTGGATGGCTCATGGTGGCCCTCTGGCTAGGAAACTATGCAGGCTTGACCTGGCCATTTTATCCAGCTCATTTTTTTGTTATTGGAATTGGAAGACCACATGTCATTTTAGGATGGCGTTATACCATACTAACACTTGAGTTCTGGAATAGCTGTCACAAGCATGAGTTTGCGTGTTTCAGTGTTCTTTTCCTTTTTAATTATAGATAGTCTTTTGGGGTTTTCTCTCTTTTTTCCCTATGATTTCACTCATATATGGACTCTAATGGACAAAATGGACTAATAAGCAAGTAGATACAGACTCATAGAGAATAGGCTGACAGCTATTAAGGGGTGGTGCCTAGCTGGGGGAGGTGGTTAATTATACAGTTTAAAATTTTGCTATCCAGACACCAAAGAAGAGGGAGCAATCAGTGAACATGAAAAATTATATTAGTCAACGTTAATTGTACTTTCTATCTTTTCATTTATTTCATTAGTGTTTTCAATTCTGGGGGCAAAGAGTTTACTTGATGGTATTTTCTATGACATGTTAAACAAGACACATGGTGATTTTGAATTAATGTGTATGTAATTCAAGAATGTTTCCATACAAATATAAAGTATTGAAACCTCACCTGACATTATTGACACATTTTCTTGAGATGTTAAAATAATATCTCAGTACATATTTGAGTACTATTTTGATAAAGAGCATCCTATATTATGGAGGACTTGGATGAATTTAAAAATCTCTAGCAAGTTAATAAGCAAGGCAAGGACCTAAGATATAGTGGCTTATAATGAGATGCAATGAAAGTATTGAAAGAACTTGAGTTTAGAAACATACTAAGTGATGGAGATCAGTGACGTTCCATTGAAAAGATGAGTAAATTTTGTGTCGGTTCAGTAGGAAGATATTCCAGTGCTCGCTTCGGCAGCACATATAGTAGGAAGATATTCCAGGGAGCCAGATTTTTGTTTAAAATAAAGAAGAATGAAATATTAGAACTCAATGAAGCCACAGCTGGTGGCACAGTGAATGAGGCATCAGCTTGCGAACCCAAAGGTCACTGGTTCGGTTCCCAGCCAGGGCAACATAACCAGGTTGCAAGCCAGGTCTCCAGCCAGGTCCTTCGCTGGAGGCAGGTGTGAGGCAACTATACATTGAGGTTTCTCTCCCTGTCTGCCTCTCTCCCCTCCCCTCTCTCTGAAAAATAATAAATAAAATATTGTTTTAAAAAAGAACTCATTGAAAACATGAGTCACCAGAAGCACAACTTGAACAGCAAATTTTTACAACAGATGCAGCCACAATGTTGTGGGCAGTGGGCTGAACCAGATTTTTTAACTCTCTTCCTGTTTAACTCCAAGTTTGTGCTATTTTCTTAGGGATGTTTCTTATGGGACCTGGAATTAAAGTAGCTAAATCTACTCAACGTACATCTGGGGAGTAGGTAAATAGCCTTTTATTTTCCCTGAAGTCAACACAAACTAAAAATAATGATATGGTTGGTAGCTTTGTTAAAACAAACAAACAAACAAACAAACAGCCCTATATGAAGTCACATACTTACTTGTATTTCATTTTCATAAAATAAGGAAGTAAAATTTGATTCTTTCAAAGCCTCATAGAGTTGCAAAAGTCTTTGACAATTAAGATAACAATGTTAACATTGGCTCAGTTCACAAAAACAGGAAAATGAAAATTGCATGAGGACAAAAATCCATTTTTGTATGAGGGAAAAGAGCTCAACTGTTTGCAATGGTTTTTACACTGTAGGAGTTAAATTTTAATTTTTAGGACCCTGAATTGCCATCTCAAAATTAGGACATATTTATGCAAATAAAGAGATCTTAAGGTACTAAATATCATGGTTAGTGAGTCATCAGATATTTAGTTAACTGCTCACTTACTGCCATGTCAACTGAAAATAATTTTCCAATGAGTCATCAGAACACAGAGAATCAAAGGAAATTGGTTCAAACTACAACTCCATCAAAATCTACAGATTATATTTGGAAAAAAATAATTAAAACACTTTAACTTCCATTTATTGCTTTGGAAAAGGCACATAAAGATAGGTCCTACTTACAATGAACTTTTGTAAATACTAAATGTGATGATTCAGATAAGCATTCAATATTTATATTACCTTCATTGTTATTAACTAACTACTCTGAAATGCTATATATTTATAAAATAAATCATTATTGACTATTAACAAAATTCTCTCTCTGCTTAAGAAAACACTGAAAGAACATTTCAGAAGCAAATCTATCACAACTCTGAGATATGATTCAGGGATAGATATAATGATTTTTAGAATTTAATCTTTTGTTTTAATACTTGTGCCGAAGGAGAAGTTGGGCAGCTTTGGTGATATTGGGAGGGTAAGAAATATGAGGTTCTCAGGTGTAATATTGCTTCTGGCAGAACTGAATGAATCCTTTCTTAACCTCTGATTGACATTTAAGTGATGAGAATACATCCAATGTACTAGAGTTATGTATAAAAATGGAAATAAGAGTGATATAAAAATGGAGTCATGGTGAAATTTGACATCAAGGCCATAGCTAGACAACTAAAAATAACTGCACATGGGCCTTGAAAATGCTGTTATTTCTACTATTGTAATGGTCCAGTTGACTTTCTGTAATAAAAAAGATTATTTAATAAGTAAGCAATATCCCAGTATGAATGCTATGTGAACTGACATCACTGGAAACTAGGTCTGACTTTGAAATATGCAGGTAAGACTCCATACATCTTGATGGCTTGAAAGCATTTAACACAGGTTTTTTTCCTTAATTTTAGTATTTGTTGCATTACATAGTATTTGCTTTCAATTGATTTGGGTTAGCATAAGAAATCAATAGTGTAGGTTTGTTATGGACAAGTTTATCACTGAAAATAGTGACTTACAGCCACCATCAAGCCAACCAATATACACATTATAGGGATCCCAGAAGCAGGTGAAAGAGAGAGAAAGGAGAAGAAAGCTTATTTAAATAAAGCATTACTGAACATTTCCTTAAGCTGGGGAAAGAAACAGTTTCCAGATCCAGGAGGAACAGAGAGTTCTAAATAAGGTCATTCCAAGGAGACCCAATCTGAGACACATTATAATTAACTTGTTAAAACTAGAAAACAAAGAGGTAATTTTAGAAGCTATGAAAGAACAACAATATGTTACATACAAGTGAATTCCCATAAGACTATTAATAGTTTTTCAGTGGAGGCTTTGTAAGTCAATGGGAATAGATACCTTCAAAAGTTTGAAAATTAAAAACTGCCTACTAAATACACTGTATATCTGCCAAACAAAGCTTTCCTTCAGATTTGAAGGACAGATAAATAGTTTCAAGCAAAAGTTCATTACCATTAAGTCAGCCTTCCAAGAATTATTAAAGGGACTTCTTCAAGCTTAAGTAAAAGGACACTAATTAGAAATGGGAAAAAATGACAGTATACATCTTACTGGTAAAGGTAACTATATTAAACTCTCAATATTCTAATGTAATGATTGTGGACAAATTTCCTGTAAATCTAGTATTGTTAACCTAGGTGTTAGTTAATAAAGAAAGAAACAAAGGGGATCAGACATTATTAAGTGTAATAAAACTGGGGAGCATGAGCCTACTAGCTTCAGGGGGTTTGTGCCCTGGGATTATATTATCTTGGGTTTTGGAAGGACCAGGGACTTGTTGAAAATAACCAATCAACTTCCCAATGTTTTGCAGGCATACATAGGGTCCACCTTCCAACCAATCTATTGTTTATCCAAGGTGGACAGACAGTTATCTATGTATGGTTGCCATTTTGATTCCTATTGTACATGTGCTTACCTCCACCTTTATTGTTCTATCCCTTCCCCCAGTGATTTGTAGGGGAACACACTGGTGGTTCCCTAACAAGTGTGTGAAGCTGCCACAACCTGTCAAATCAAACAGGATTATGTTTCCCAGTTTCATAGTGCTTGATAATGTCTGATTCCCTTTGCTTCCTTCTTTTATTAATAACTAGCTATTTGTGGTAACAGTATGAAGGTTTAAGTCCAAAAGTTTAAAAGTAACCACAATGACAATGATTTGTTAATGGATACACAAGGGAAAAGGCTCTAAGTTGTTGACATGAAAAACATAAAAAATGATGGAAAAGAGTAAACATGTAGAGCTTTAATATGAATTTGAGCTTATCTGGTTAAAATAGACTGTTAGAAATATATGTAATATAGTAATGTAAGCCTCATACACAAAAGATAAAAATAATGGAATCTAAAAAGACCACTACGGAAAATCATCAAATTACAAAGGAAGGAAATAAGAGAAGAAAAACAAAGAAATACAAGACAGCCAGAAATATATGAACAAAAGCAATCATAAGTCCATATATCTATCAACAGGAACTTTAAATGTAAATAGAATCAATCCTCCAATCGAAAAACAGAGTGGCTATGTAGATTAAAATAAACAAAAAACATAACCAAACTCCATAACCAAACTGTCTATTGACTCATTTTGGTTTTAAGGAGACATGCAGATGGCAAGTGAAGGAATGTAAAAAATAATTTTAAATAAAAAATAGGTATCTTACCAGATATAAACATAGCTGCACAAAATCTATAAACAAAATAAAGCAACATAATCCTTTTGTCATGTGAGGACACAGCAAGATGGTGCCAGCCACAAACCAGAAAGGTGGCCCTCACCAGAGAAGGTGACTATATTTATGCATTGATCTTGGACTTCCGGCCTCAATTAAAGGTCCAAAGAGACTGGAGAAATTTTCCAATGAATGTACTATGTATTTTTGGTGTTACAGAACTCCACAATATGAAGAACGTAACTCTATTGCCAAAGAGCACCAACAAACATGTCTTAAGGATTGATTCCAGTGAGGCAACCTCCAAGACCTCTGCTTGTGAATCAGATCTTGAGGCTGATGAGTGGTGCTAAGTGTTCTAGATGGAGTGTGTAGGGATGTGGATCAATGACATCAGTCTAGGAGAGCTTGAGTGGCTCCTGGAACTGAGAGAAAACACAGGAATTACATGTGAACACATCTGTCATTTCAATGACCAGAATCTGAGCAAATTTACCCCATGGCTGCTAAGTGCTTTTTGGCTTTTTGCATTACCTGACACCTGGGAGGGTTTACCTATGACCCACAATGCAGCACATTTTGGTAAATGCACCGGGCTATGACTGTCCAATGTTAGACACATTGTAAAATATTCGTATGTTGACCATGGCTTTCTAGTATTTCATGAATGTGATATGAATTTTCATTCAATGGTTTGATTTCATGCTACAAACTAAAGTTGAACTAGGTAAAAATATACCTTTTACTGGGTCAAGCTGAACAAAGCCTAGCTCCTTGGTTTTTGGAAAACTTCCATATTGTTATTTTTATTTATGTTTTCTCATCTGAGATGACTATGGTCAATTATCCATATGAGGAGACACTGTCATGTTTTGAAGTTGCAGTTTGTTGAGTTCCATGTGTATTTTTCACAATGTGATCAATGCTACTGACATTGAAAGAGGTTAATTCTAAACTGTGGTCATTGCAATGCCCAGTAAGCACTTTTAGGGTTTTCCCTTATTTCTCTAGAAAGCTAATCTGGGCAAAAGAAGATGATGCCTATAACATGGGGTGGATCACAATTGCTGGGTTGTATGCTGAGTGTGGTTAATTTTGTAAGAAACTACCAAACTATTTTCCAAACTGGCTGCACCATTTTGCATTATACCAGCAGTAAACGAGAACTCCTATTGTTCCACATCTTTACCAGCATTAAGTGTTGCTGAAATTCCAATAGGCATGCAGTAATATTTTATTATTGTTATAATTTGCATTTTCCTGATGACATATCAATGAACATTTTCTACCACTCTCCCATCCACCAAAAAATTGCCTTCTGACATAAAGTTCAATTTTAAAAATCCTCTTTTTGAGGATTAATTTCTGAGTTTAATTTCTGGTGTGTGACTTTGTAAAAGCAAATGAACCTCATATATACAAAAACATAGTGTGTATCATACTTTCCTCAATGTTTGAAGCAAAAATATAGACTTTACAAATGTAAGGTTGTTAGTATAAACATATTCAGAATTCAATCTTTCAATCACTAGATGTTCTTTAGAGGATGAAGTTAATAACTACTTTTAATCCTGACCACATTTGGAATTTGGTCCCAATTATTTTGTTGTTTTTATTTCACTAATTATTAATTTAAATTTTTTATTAATTGTTATGTTTATTGTGTAACAATCAGGCTTCTCAATATACTATAAATACCATAACTGAAGAGACCATGTTGTTTTTATTATCTTAAACTCAGTATGTAGGATAGTATTTGAATTATATAGGCACCAAATAAATACACTATTGTAGTCCCTACAATTCTGGTTTCTAGGCACTATTTACTTATTAATTAAATAAATCTCTATTGAGCATTTACTGGACAGTTTAAATATATCTATAAATAAGATGTACAAAAAATGCCTTATTGCATTTATGTTGTAGCTGGGGGTAACACAAAATCTCAGAATTTATTTATTTAAAAAAATGTATATTTATTCTAGCATGTTTAAACTTTGGTCACTGTCAAAGTACTCCATTTGGTGCAAAATACCCATTGAGATGTTTCCACTGCTCAAAACAGTTTTTGAACCTCTTAATTTTGATGCCTTTAGTGCTCCTGCCTTTTTAGTTTCACCTTTCCCACAGCAGCAAAGCATTGCCCTTTGAGGATGTTTTTTATCCAGGAAAACAAAAACACACGTCTTGGGGCAAGATCAGGTGAATAGGGAGGGTGGGGCACAGCAGTCATGCCATTTTTGGTCAAAAATTGAACACTCAGCATAGTGTAGGCAAATGTGCTCATGAATCACCAGTCAGGGAATGGACAAATGCATCGAGTCTTCCCAAAATAATTAATTGAAGCCAAATGCAGCCTCTCACAACAATGCCAGCTGGTATACTGCTATAGATGGGTTCCTAGGACACTCATCTAGCAGGGAAAGCTTGTACTACAAGGGACCATCCTCCAGGAGATAATTCCATCCTTAATAATAAGGAATAAATAAGTAATTTTATGGTATCTTAGAAATCAGCAAGTGATTATGGAAAAAAAGAAAAGAAAATAGACTAGTATAATGAGGCTTAGAAATCCACGGCCAGGGCCGCAGGCAGGACTATTGCATTTACCCATAAAAAATTTGGTCATTCCTGTGATTTGCTACTCAATAGCTTATGACCTTATTTTCTAAGGTACTTCTGCAATATTAGATATTTGAAGATTTACTCTGAGGCATTTATAATTATAATATTCTATGACTCTATGTCTAAGCTAAGCAAGTCTCACAAAGAAGTTAAATCATTGATATTAATGACCATTATAATCTAAGAATACAAATGGGGACAAAACATAGCTTGTAAGAACAAAACACATTATTGTTTGAGATTCAATGCTAATTTTATTCATTACCCAGAATCTCTGCATATAAAAAGTTAACTATGTCATAGAATTTCTGCAGTTATTAAAAATAACTGTTGTAAGCACAAACAAAATCACTTCACAGTAGACCATGAGTAGAGTAACATTTTATAATGTTACACAATATAACACTATGTTATATTTATGATGCTATATAATGTCAGGTTTACTTGGTTTTCTGGAATACAAAATTGTGATGTAAAAAATATTAGATATTCATAGTCTGAGTTTAATGTGCTGGATGAACTGCCTGTCTATACTTTTCCAGGTGGTTCTTCAAACTAAAGCTTAACTACTTAAGTATTTCAAATGTGACAAATAGCTCTTTGAAGTTGACTTTTGTATGTGCATCAGAGAAACACAAGATGAAACATAAATAAAAACAACTCACAGAAACAAGGTTTAAGCTCTGACATTTCTAAGCAGCAGGTTTCTCTGTCCCCAGGGAGATAAACAAAACTATTGAAAAGCCCATTAGGTATATTTATAGCCGAGGCTTAATGTCTGGGATGTAAACTAAGATGCCAGACTGCCAGGTACCAACTTTGGGATGGAAGAAAACAGCTTCTCAGAGTGAACATTTTCATCCTTCTCTCATCAATATTCCAAAGACATGGCAACTTAATCTTTTATACATTGCAGGGGGAGCCTTCTTTCAGATTACTTCCCATGAAAAATTTAATTTTATTTTTTTGTGAAAGATTGTCTGGGGAAAATTCACTAACCTGTTTTTTGTTATACTTACTTATTCTTAGATTTGGGGAAGAGAGGGCCACAAAAGACCTATTCAGAATTTTGCATGGCTCCTCAAATGGAAAAGAAACATGTGAATCAATAACTAATCCTGAAGGAAATTTACTAATAATCTGTCTTCAAAGAAAATTACAGCTACTGTATGTGAATGCTAAAGAATAGCTGATAAGCTGTTTCAAATGATTTTAGCTACAGAATATCTAAAATGGACTTTTACATATCACCTCAAGGAGACAAATTGCTAGATGTTATGAAATGAATGTTTGTGTCCTCCAAAAATTCATATGGAAATAATTAAGGTTAAAGAAGGTCATAAGGGTGGGGCCCTCATTCAGTTGGATTAGTTTCTTTATAAGAAGACTCACCAGATTCTCTCTCTTTGTCTGTCCCCCACCTTGCACACACAAAGAAGAGGTCAAGTGAACACACAGTGAGGTGATGTTTACTTACAAATGAAGAAAAGAGGCCTGAGAAGGAAATCTACCTTGCTAGCACATTGATCCTGGAATTCTGGCCTCTAGAAATAGGAAAAATAAATTTCAGTTTTTTAAGTCACTTGGTATGATATTTTACTATGACAGCCCAAGCAGGCTAAGGGAGTATAAAATATATAGGAAGAACAATTTTCACTTCTATGTTGGCAAAACCTTATAAGTCAGTATTCTAAAGTACAATTTATTATTTTGAAAGAACACTGAGTTCACTGGCATTGGAGGTTAAAAAAAAAACAAAAAACCCAAAGGGTTCTTTGGGTGAGTTATTGCTATGAATGGGATTCTGGCACCAATTACATAATTGGATTAAATTGTAGAGTTCTATTTCTAAGTTGGATGAAATGATCTGATTCTGTGGACTGAAATGTCAATGTTGACCAGGGAATAGATTTCTGAAAACAAGAGTTTAAAGAGAAAAGAAAAAAAAAATGTAAAAATGATGAAGGAAAAACAGTGAGTTGCAACGCTGGTGAAAGAGATGACATTGAAAGGGATTCAGAAGTGACACTGAAATATGAAAAAGAATAGCTGTATTTGATGATGGAGGCAGGCAGGATTGATTGGGTTTCCATGATTTTACTAATTAACAACTGGCCATAATAATGGCTGGGGAAATAATATGGTTACTATTACTTTTATTCTGCTGCCTCAGGTAAACCTACACATTTTTTTTCATTTATTTTAAGGGTGAGGGATTCATATATCTATTCACAATTACTCTTTCAGAAAGTCATCAAGTCCCATGTATATAGGAAGATTATAATACATTCATCCCAAGTTAGGAATTGTTTTAAAATATTTCTTAAAATCATGAAGCATGTTATTAATTTAAAAACATTTGGTCACATTAAAGACTGACTAGATAAGGAATAGACATAACAAAGCATTGCTACACTTTTTATAAATATTCTCCATTTCACTAGAAATTTACCATTTTCCCTCCTCAAATTTCTCTCCTGGACTTCCTCCTTGCTATCATTTTCTTTGTGCTGAATTAGTATTTGCCTCAGGAACCCTCTTAATATTAGCAAGAAAAATAGCCTAGAGAACTCTACTACCCTATGGATTAAACTAACAGTCAAAGGATCTTGAAAAGTAAGCAAAATTCACATTCAGGCAAAATTTACATATTTATTAGTCTTTGTATAAGCAGATACCTTCAGTCTCCACTTTTTATGCGCCAGTTGCCACTTAAAATTCTTTGCAGAGGTTATGTGACAATTTAAAAATAAAATATTTGACCTTTTGTTTAGAAAGCTGTGAATAAGAATATAGCACAACAAGATATTTCTTAGTGGAGATGCTTAACAGACAACGTTTCATTCTAAGGAATGTTTGGCGGAGGATTTGACATTCTGTCTTTGCGTTGGCAAAGGTGAGAGATTCAGGGAACTGGTTTATACAAATACTACATGCCAAGCCCTTAGGAACTGCATGTCAAATCTACTGTAGAAAAACCACCAAATGTATTTTTTATCTAACGGAATAAAACTTTAACATTACGTTTGTCTATGAGCAAAGCTAATTGGATTTTTCAAACTTTGGGTTTTTCCTAGTTGATAATCTTACAATCTGATTCATCAGAACTGCTTCAATCACCATCTGCAATTAAACTTTGCACATGTTGCGTTCTATACCGCAGCGTTCTCTTTGCTGCCCTGCAAGGCTTTTAACAACACAAGTCTAATTGTTTTATTGCCAATGTTAAACAGTTCATTATCACCTGTGGGAAAAAGTTGATCATAAAAGTGTGTATGGGGTCGGGGGGAGGGGGGGGTGTGTTTCAAGTCAGGCTCATGTTTATTTCATGTCAAGTTCCACTTATTTCTTTCAGGTCTGCCAAACACCTTTGTTTTGCAAGATAAAATTACTCAAAAGAACACTTGTGACCCTGCTGACCTTTGTAAAAGTTTGTTATCATAATACCACTAACATTGTATTGCATTTATTTATCTTCATTGGCTAGATCTTTACCAAAACCCGTGACTCTCAGGAGCGAAGGGGCACACATAAGTATGTTAATGGAGTGTGATAAAGATGAGGGAGGGCCGGAATAACCAAAGGTTTAATTGGCTATACTAGGCAAATGCCCCTAAAGTGAGATCATCTTGAGCGTAGGACAGGGTCTTTCTGTCTCTATAACCAGTGTGCAGCAAAATGCCTGGCAGATATAAGCTGAACAATAAATACTGATTGAACAATTGAATGGCTGCTTACTCATTAGTTTACAAAATGTGCAGTGTGCAAACCTTTTATATTTTTTCCTTCTTTCCTTTTCCTAAAAGTTTAAGTTGTGAGATGGAAATTCATCTTTAATTTGCATGAACATAGAGAATGAACCTACATGTAAATATATATATTATTATCTTTGTATATATATTATCATTGAGTTCGATAGGCATGCAATGTTAGCGACGTACATTAGTAGAGCAGTAGAGGCTTAACTCTGAAAGGGTGGAGTCACGATTGTTTTACTTACCTTTGCATTTCCCAGTTTTTATCGGAACCTTAAGTAGATGCTGATTAAGTACTTGTTTATTAAATGACTAGTTTGGCTGATATGTAGTTGGATGGGAAAGAACTGGTGTTTAAAGCCTGCCTCAGTTTTCATCAGTTGGTCTGGAGATAGAGGTAACATTCAACCTTGTAACCACAGTTTCCGTCATCAAAGAAACCAAAGAAGGCACACACACACACAAATGTGCCTTTGGATATGCAAAGGTAAAAGCCCAGAGTCAAGGTTTTATGGTCTAGGCCAAAGGAGAGCTAAGTTGCTCTGCATATTAAAGTAAAATAATTGCTTTGTCTCACCACCAAGACTGTTCATTCAGTGGGATTTTGCTCATCTTTTTCTACATAGCCCTTAGCGTAATTTTTGGCATTTGATGCTTGCTTCATAAATCACAGCTGTCTTGAACCAAATGTATTGACTTGTACTGATTTAGGGTTCAACAAAGAGCAACAGCAATCTCTCTTGTATATTTGTAAGTTTGTATTTGCCTTACCATGTATTTAAGTCCAAGAAACACTTTGATAGAGAATACCATAAAGATTTACAGAGTAGCAGAAGGTGTTTACTTAAAAACAAAAGATAATTTTCAAATCTGGATTGAAATGGTTTGGAGAACCACGTAACAATGGCTTCCTGTCAATTGCTCCATGCCAAAATGGTTCAAAGCCGTTAGCAAACATCATCACATTTCCTCTTAGAAATAGGCTGCTGCTGCTCCCATTTTACAGATAAGGAAATGGAGACTCACAGAGTTTACGAGACTGTCACATGCCACCACTAGGAGACTTACCCAACTTCTCATTATATTGCCTGTTTCCTAGGATGATAATACCTTTCAGTGCTAGGCTGAAAATAAAAACACAATTTCAGGGCCTTGATGTGAAGACAGTTTTTTCTGCTATTGTAAACATGCAGGATCTACTCTAACTTAAATAAGAAGGGGAAAAGCCCTGGCTGGTGGCACAGTGGATAAGGCACTGGCCTGCAAATCCAAAGGTTAATGGTTCGATTTCCAGCCAGGGCACATAACCAGGTTGCAAGCCAGGTCTCCAGCCATGTCTGTAGCTGGAGGCAGGTGAAAAGCAACCACACATTGATGCCTCGCTCCCTCTCTGCCTGTCTCTCTTCCCCTCTCTCTGAAAACAATAAATAAAATTTTAAATAAGAAGGGGAAAATGTAACATGGGAAAGGGTTTTTAAACCATTTGTGCACATTAAATTTTTGGTCATTGACTATTTGTACTGAATTCTTTTTATTTTATTTTAAGATTTTATTTATTATCTTTGGAGAGAGGGTCAGGGAGAGAGGCAAAGAAGGGAAGAGATGTCTATATATGGTTGCCTTTTACCTGCCTCCAGCTATACAGATCTGGCTGGAGACCTGGCTTGCAACCTGATTATGTGCCCTGGCTGGGGAATCAAAACAGCGACCTTTGGGTTTGTAGTCCGGTGCCTCATCCACTGTGCCACCAGCCAGGGCTCGTACTGAATTCTGAATGAAAAAAAACCTCATAACTATTGTCTCTATATATTTTACATTTCTATAGGGTAATTGCCTCTTTATAATAAAACATGAAGATGTTTCAGAAATTTTGATCACCATTTTCTTTCAATTAGTCATGCCCCAGCAGATGTTTTCAAGATGATAAAACTGGTTTCTTCAACCTCATTAATATTAGTATTTGAGAAATTACTTGCCTTTAATATATTTAAGGTTAGAGCACAACTAATTACTGTATTATACAAAATTGCTAGGTACTACAAAATATCCTATCAGCTTTAAGAAAATAGTGAGCAGTATGTTCAGAACTCTGTCTAGGAATTTTTAAGACAAAGTTTGGTCCTTTTTCCATTTTGGTAATATTTAATATGAAGTCCACAGTTCATCTCCACAAATAACTAAATAACTTAATTCTAAAGTTTTCTCTATCATCTTTCACTGCTCCTCTTTTTCTTTCCTCTCTCTGACCCTCCTACATCTTCATATGGAATTTACTTAGTCATTAGTGAGTAAATGCATGTGATAGTTCATGTCTTATCTCTTCATACACCTATATTCTTAGAGTTACAATATAACACTTAGCAAACTTAGCTTAGCTAGTTGAAATTGGAGCTCTGCATCATAACTTAATACATGATCGTTATAATAAGAGTTAATCACTTATTAAGCATATTGTTGAGTTTTATTTCTCTTTTAATTGATATGACTTTGTAAGCAAGCTGTCTGCTGAACAATGTACTCTCTTTAACTGGACAAGGATGCCTAATCAATAATACCATGTATGACTATGTCACTCTACATCTGCTGTTAATAACCCTCATTAATTAATTAATTAATTGTAAAGTTTTTGAGATCCTACTATGGGCCAAGTGCTCTGGGTTTGAAATATCCAGCAAAGAGGAGAACAGATGAGGTCTTTGCCCTGGAGTTTAAATATTCTTTTGGATCATAACATGAGTAGGAACTAACCCTATCTTCCATTGCTTCTATCCTTCATTCTTATCTCGCAGCTCTTTTTCTCACTAAACTTGAACAGATCATTGCAGGCATTTTTGGTATTTAAATCATCATAAATTGTACGTTAGCTGGTCACCGAAGTTTCATCATGGCCAAAACCAAAAACAAATAAGCTACAAAAGGCTGCTTATTTTATTTTATTTTATTTTTTAAAGAGAGGGGAAGCAAGAGAGGGAGACAGAGGCATCGATAACATCAAACCCCCATCTGGGGACCTGGCCTGCTGCCTAGGCATGTGCATCTCAACAGGCCACATGTACCTGCAGAAGTGTGAGGGGCATGCATTCATGTCTCTGCAGGTATCTACTGTCAGGCTAAATATCTTGAACCAGAACTGCTCTGGCAGTAAGTGTTAAGTCAATAGCTTTCCAAGTAGGATCACACAACAAACAGAAGGCTTTTTCATGGTTTGCTGTTAAACAATCAATGTATCAGCAAATAGATTAGCAAAAAATGTATGCTGCACATTGAATAAAGTACAGCTAATTTAAACAATTCCACATGTCTTTTGTTTGTTTGCTGCAATTATCTAGCTAAAAGAGAAATATTTGACCTGAATATCTCAATAATTAAATCAGTTTCATCATTAGCACTTACATTTGAGTAAATAGTTCGTAAGTGGGGCTATTCGATTGTCACAACTGGATAGATGCTAGTGCCACCTTTTGTGTGGAGAGCAGTAATGCTGTTACATCTTCTGCAATGTACAGGGCAGTCAGGCTTACCACCTCAAAGAAGTACCTGGCCATGACATCAGTAGCATTGAGGTTGAGATACACTGGTCTAGAGAGAATGTGAAAGTAAAAAATTTCATTTCTAATACAATGTCATTTATGTTTTGGATGGAGTTGTCATATTTAGAAAATAAAAATATAGCCCTGGCTGGTGGCACAGTGGATAAGGAACCCAAAAGGTTGCTGGTTCGATTCCCAGCCAGGGCACACAACCAGGTTGCAAGCCAGGTCTCCGGCCAGGTACGTGGCTGGAGGCAGGTGAAAGGCAACCATACATTGTTTCTCTCCCTTTCTTCCTCCCTCCCTGTCCTCCTCTCTAAAAATAATGAATAAAATCTTTAAAAAAAAAAAAGAAAAATATAGGATGCCAGTTAAATTTGTATTTCAAATAAAGATTTTTTTTGTGTTACTATGTCACATGTACTATTTGGAACATGCACTAACATTTTTGTATTTGAAATTCAAACTTAACTGTGTATCCTGTATTTAATCTTGCATTCTATTTTAGTGGAGATTACACAATATTTATAGACCTTATCATTTTGTTTGACTGTCAGTGCTGTACTTCTATGTCTGTCACATGTATGAAACAATGCAATTTAAAATATAGTTTTGGATCAGATAAAGTTCCATGAATTATGATGACCTCCATTGTAAGATGGTATGTGACAATTTAGGATACACACTATTTTTTTACCAAATTTACATGATCATGTTAAGTATATCACAGTGGAACAGCCTCTCCCTGACTAATACACATGTAGTATCTCAGCACATGTGTCAAGACTGTGGGAAAACTTGAATATGACACAGTACAGAATATGATGTAACTAGAGATTATCTATGGGCCTAGAACATACCAGAGGTCAGTAGTTGTTCATAGAAATAATAATGAATAATTCTATACTGAATGTACAGATTCAGTCTGATCAGACTATCTGTTAACGTCACGTGGCTTTCAATTTCTGGAAGAATCAGTCTTATGCATGCCTATATGATTACACAATTGAATGTTTCATTGGGACTGATGATTTGAGTCTCCTGGTAATGGTCCTTGCTGGTATGAAAAATAAGCTGATTATTAATCATGTAAATGACAAAGAGTTGAGGGAGGGAAAATTAATTAAGAAATATCTGACCATATTACACGAGACATTGATTGTGAGGAAGAGAGTTCAATGTGGTTGGACAATAAAAACCAAAATAGTTATTGGGCAGAGAAACCCTGATGCAAAGGTATTATCTATGTGATCTATAACATTTAAGAGGCATCAGAAAATGTCTTGTTCTTTGATATTAAATTCTCATTTCTACATTATTCTTTTAGAATAACATGATGTAATTCTATATTGCAATTTTATAAAGTATATGGAATTTGCATACAATAGAAGGTAGTTTTGATTAATAAATCTTCAAAGACAATCAAAAGAAGACCGGGAGCATAGTTATCTAAGGTTCTGACATACTTCCAAATTCTATAAACTTTCAAGTGTGTAGTTACCTAGGATTTTCTGATTTATGCCCAGCTTTTCAAAAAGATATGTTTTTGCTTCATGCTTAAAAAAAGACAAATCACTACATATTTTACAGTGATGTTAATCAAAATTAGGCTTTAATAATGTCACAGAAGAAGCTGAGCTGAGAAGAGATTATTTAGTTTATGTTCCAAGGCAGACACATATCTTTATTTGGTTAGCTTAATATTCTGTTGCACAGTTAAGTGCTATTAAGTTATATCATTTCTAAATAATTTGTTTTTCTTTACAGATGGACAATCCAACATATGTTATGTGATTGCCCCACATACATGTATGTATAGCTATTGATCAAAATATTTCTCTCAAGGCTTGCACACTGTTTTTTCCTCAAGTACCTTATGCAGTTCTTTCGGTGGATGTTGGTGTGATGAATTTAAGAAGTATAATCTCTGATCACTGAAATTTTTAGTTGAGTAAAGCTATTGAAGAATGTCACATGAATTCTCTATCCTTTAACTTCTTGTCTGCCTTCACTTCTCTCCAATGCCATTATTACATTCTACCTGAGCCAAGACACTTACCTATGTTACATTCATCAGAATGTTTCATTTATATCCACATTACTTCCATAGCACATTGTCTGAATATTTATTACACTATTTATGCAAGTCTGATTTATGTTATTAGTGATTTATAAATACTTACCTCATCTAATAACTTATGAGTCCCTGTGATATTGGAGGGTGAGGAGAGCTAGCAGGGAGGCAATATATACCATTGATTTTTAATTTATCACAGTGTCTCACACATCTAACTTGAACATCCTAAGCTATCAATAAATCTTTACTGAATTAAATAAAATGTCTGAAAGCCAGTTTTAATCATTTTGTTTTGAAAAATAGTTATTGATTTTAATAGAAGAATCTTGTCATAGATAAGAATTCAAGAAATATTGTATATGGTGGACAGCAAAAGATCAAAGAATAACCTCCGTCACTTTGTTTGTGTTACTTAGGAGGCAAAAAACACTGATACAAGATCCAGCATTTTTTTGTTACTTTCCATCTTGATAACCACATGATGTCTGAAAATGATTATCTGTATATATTAGTTTTGCCATATACAAATTAGAAAATTAACAAGATCTAATTTTTTATTCTTTATGGGGTAGTGTGAGTACCAACTGAATAAGAACAAGCAGAAATTCAGAGATCTATAAAATATTGAAGTTGTTGGTAGAACTGTTTTCTGTTTTCTGTTTCGTGATCTATGTTGGATTAACAAATACTCTCTCCTCTTGCCTTATACAAATATTAAGGAGATTAATGAAAATGGTTTTAAAATATTTTATAATTTGTAAATCATGTTTATATGTATTATTTCAATTCTCACAGTAGCTTGAAAGATAGGCTTTATCTACATTCTGCTAAAACTAGGTTAAAATATGTAATTTTGAAATCTTAGCTCTGCTTGAATGTATGTTTGTGAGAGAGAGAGAGAGAGAGAGGGATAGAGAAAGAGAGGAAGATGGAGGGATAGATAGATTTGTCTTCTCTAAAAATTTTACATAAAGGCATTTTTATTTTTCTTTATTCTTAAACATGGTGTTGATAATATGGATGTATAATGTCTATATAGAAAATACTTATTACCTTATTGCTATTTTAAGCAAAAAGAGAGACAAAAGGATGACTCACTCTCTTATCATAAGATCCATATTTTGGATATTGCCTTTGAGAAACAATTAGTGAACAACTATTTAATTCAAGTAATTACAAGATCTTAAATGTGAGAAATAACACCTCAACACTACTATTGAATATTTTCAGAAAATTGCACATTTGTATAAGCCTATCTTTCTAAAAATGTTAATATTAATCTTGTTCTAAACTGTAGAATAATTCTAAACCCTTAGGCCTATTTCTTATGACCTAGCATAAACTTAATGAAGAAATTATGCAGTGTGGTTAATCATACTTGTATAGTAAGGTTTCCAGAACCTATAATCTCACAACTAGCCAGGAGGATTCTTCTGTTTTCTAATATATCAATGTCAATGGTGCTATGATAAAGCTTTAAAACAAAGTTCAAATAATGTTCTTTATTTTAGCAGAGCTGATCACTTCTTACATAAAATTTTAAATTTCTGCAATATTTGATGTTCTTTTCTAGCATATTTTGTAAATTAATTCTTTAAATTCTCCTTCCCTGGCTTTGAGGCTCATGGCAGACTTAAGTCTTGTCTTCTAATTATTTTGGTCTTTCCTGTACTTATATTCCTGGCCTAGGAGTACTTATATCTTCAGAACTTTGCATTCTTGTTTAATTTCTTTTGCTTATATTCTGAACCTATTCACATAGTTTAAATTATTTTCTATGTGTAAAATGTTATCATACTTTAAATCTGAAATCTCTCTTAAAGTTCAGATTTTTAATTTCAACTGTTTGACATCAGCTCAAAGATGCCCCAGTATAACATTTATTTAAATAAATCAAATAAATATATTATTTCCAACTCAAAATTATCAGTCCATTTTCTATCTTCTTGATTTTTGATAATTATACAAACATTGTTCCAGATACCACCAACATTTCAAAACATTTTGACATAAACATGATTTTTCTCTCATGTTGTAACAACTGAACAAATTATATGATGGATTTTATCTCCATACTACGTAATACATTTATTTACTCTTTCATTGTTTTTTATCTGTTTATCCATCCAGCAACTATTCCTCCTTTCTTTCTCATATAACTAAATCTTATTAGCAGTATTCTGAGACAATCTTTTATTTCTCATTTCTAAACTCAACAATAAACCCAGATTATCATTCTAAAGCATAAAACATCTTTCTGGTCATATCACTTACTAATTTACAAATCTAAAGGTTTCCTATTAGTTCCCAACTTAAAATAAAACCTTCCATTGGCCACTCTTGGTCCACAACATTGGGTCAATGTATCTGACCAAATTTCCCAGTGCACCTGTACATGTTATTTATGCTCAGACAAAACCAGATGATCCACTGTTACCTGAGCATTGCTTGTGGTCCTGTGGTCATTTTATTAAAATATTTATATAAAAATGACTGGTCCTTGTTTTGATAGCCATGCTGCTGTAGAAGAGTTCCTTCCAATTTTACCTTTAATCATGGGAATAGGATATCTATTTCCATGTCACAAAACTATAATGGAGCGAAAAGGTTGGGGGAAAGGTGAGGAAGGAAGGAAGGAAGGAAAAGGAAGAGGCTTACAGAATAACCTACGGGAAGGTGCTAAAATGAACTCTTATCCATATTACATAATGATTTCTTAATATGAAAAAGGTTTTTTAAAATAAATTTATCAACGTGACATTGGTTAATAACATTATGTAATTTCAAGTGTACAACTCTATAATACATAGTCTGCATTGTGTGCTCATCACCCAAAGTCTAATCTCCCTCCAGTCCCCCTTTACCCTTTACTTCCTTCCCACTCCACATCCCCTCAGGTAATCACCATCCTGTTGTCTGTGTCTATGAGTTTGTTTCTTTTGTTTATCTTTTTGTTGCTTTCTGTTTTATATCCCACATATGAGTGAAATAAGAGATGTTATTTCTCATAGCATGATATTCTCAAGATCTATTCACATAGTTCAACTTTTCTTAGAGCTGAGTAGTATTCCATTGTATAAATTCACCACATGTTCTTTGTCCAATCTATTGAAGGGCACTTAGGTTGTTTTCATGTCTTGGCCAACATGAATAATGTTGCAAGGAACATAGGGATACATACAAGTGTGTATCTTTACGAAAAAATATTTCCAGCTTTTTGGGAAGGACTCAGAAGGAGGACTGTTGGTTAGAAGATAGCTTTAGTTTTAATTTGTTGAGGATCCTGCTTACAGTTTTCCATAGTGGCTATACCAGGTTACATTCTCATCAGCAGTGACTGAGGGTTCTTTTTCCTCCATGTCTTTTCTAATACTTGTTATTTCTTGTCTTGTTGATAACAGCCATTCTAACAGGAATGATGTTTGTCTCATTGTGGTTTTTATTTGCATTTCCCCAAGAACTATGAAGTTGAGCATCTTTTCATGTACTTGTTGGCCATTTTCCTATGTCTTCATGGGAAAAATGTCTATTCAGGTGCTCTGCCATTTTTTAAAGATTTTATTTATTATTTTTAGAGAGAGGAGAAGGGAGAAAGGCAAAGAGGAGAGAAACATCAAATTATGGTTGCCTTTCACCTGACTCCAGCTACGGACCTGGCTGGAGACCTGGCTTGCAACCTGGTCATCAAACCAGGCTGGGAATCAAACCAGTAACATTTGGGTTTGCAGGCTGGCGCCTTTCCACTATGCCACTAGCCAGGGCTCTGGTACAAAAACAATTTTTAATGTTTTAAGCATTTTTTCTTAATTAGGTTGATTTTGACCCATTATTGAAGAGAATTTAAAAATATGTCATAAAGGACACACATCTGTGGAAATTTCCTCACAATGGGGAACGCCAATAACATGACAATATTTGAGTATTCACTTGACATTAAAAATAAAGGTTCTTTTCACAAATCTAACATATTTTTAAAGTAAACATTTTAACGTTTCCATTTATTCAATCATTTAAAAAATAATTTGAGATTGCACTTCACCTCTCAGGAGTAGCTTTTGGGAGTATTTTCTCAGATCTTACACAAGCATTATCAAGTATGCCTCCTCTTGTTTTACAGATTACCTAATTTCTCTAAGAATGATGTCTTGTCCAAATATCCCAAGTCTTATGGGTAAAATGCAGCCATCAGCGTGGGCTTCAGGTCAATAACTGAGGACATTAACAGTGTTGACCGACCATATGCAGAACTATTCCTTTTAGCACTGCCCAATCTTGCTTTATATACAGCACTGTGTGTGGTATAGAATGAGAGAAATTCATAGCCATGTCTCTCTGAGATGTATTAATATTGTCCTTTACCATGAAGCAGTAAGAACAATGTGAAAGAGGTTGAATACACTAGATTCCAAGAAAAACCATCCATGAAGCTACTTGACAATTCAGAGTATTAAAAGACCCAAATCAGTCATCACTGACTTAAAGTAATTAATTCTTTACCAACTTTCAAAATTTCTGGCTTAAAATTTTAACAGGATCACAGTTTCTCATTCATTTAAATGAGAACCATTATAAAGTGTAATGTGTATATTTAAAATGTCCAAACAATATTCAAAAATGATAAAAAGGAAGTATTGAGCTATCGGGTAACAAGGCTTTACATATTGATAGTTGGCATCCAGAATATTAGTATGATTATTAAAAAACAGTTGTTCTATATGTTTTCTCTGTAGAAGTCTACCCAAATTTATGTTTGGGGAACAGAATTAGTTCAATCATCCCAGCCTCCATCCACTTGAGCCCTCAGAAAATTCTACCTAAGTTCTCTCTGCAACACGGAGGATATGAAGATACTTATTTTGTAACTTAAATAAGGCAAGATCTAATCTCAAAAATGTTTGTTCCAGATTTTAGTATTTCCAGGTATTTCTCTGAGCAAATGCATTTATGTTGTAGTGGTTGAAGCTTATTGTTCACCCTCTAGGTCCCGTATTTGATAAAAAATTAATAATGCCTCTTCAAGTTTTTAATCAATACCATGCCCACTTCACTCATTTTGATTGCCCTAAGAACAAAAAGGTTCTCTATTGTTGGTTTTTAGCCTTATCCCATGATTAATTATCATGCCATAGCAACACTGTAGCAGTTCAATTTAATTAGCTATATAGTTTTAAAGACAGGCTGAATCAAGTCCTTCATTTTTCTGCAAGGGATTTATGCCCTTAGAGAGGCAAGCTTTTTCCAGATAAAACTTTTTTCTGGTCAGTCCAAGAAAAAGAAAATCTAACAAAAAAGGAACATAAAATGTACATAAAGCATTTAATAATTTAACCTTAAACTATTGACATAATGATGGAACAATGGTTCGAACTATGGTATTTTAATGAAGACATGAATTGTAAGTTTAGCAAAATAGTTTAACTAGTTGCATTAGGTATAGCTATCATCTATATTTAGGGAGATTTGAGAGAAAAATAAATATTTCAATATGCATTTGGACATAGTTATCTATTGAGTACCTTTGTTTATGTCTCTTTAATGTATCATGTATGTAGTTACCAAAACAATTCACTATTCACAGTGGATCTACTATTTTATTTTCAATTCCACAAGTTTTTTTAAGTATGTAGACTAAATGATTATATAAAAGCATAAACAAATGTGTGTAGCTAATGTATAATAGCTATATGCATTTTATACACATGCACATATATGTGATCTATATATCATGCTATGTATGTAACACATACACATTATGATCTACAAACATAAGTATAAGCTTTTATATCATCATTTGATAACCATTCAGGGATTCTGAAATTTTTGAGTTGAGGACACCTTTGAAAAAATAATGGCAGCAGTAGGCTCTGTTCTCCTTGAGCTTGTTTATGGTTTTTTAGTTATTCATAAATCTGTCACCTCCTCATGTCCGAATCACAGCCATAGAAACTCCCAATTGATATATTTCTTGTTTATCCATTTGGGGGACAAGATATTGAATCTATGGTGTTTTAGCAATGCAGGGCCTAGTCCAAGTCTGTCGGAATTGAGGGTTCTCTGTTTCTCTGTAGTGTGACCTGTAAGAATTTGATCTTGGTCTGAATGCCACCTTCCAAAAATGCACAGTAAAATCGACCCATGTCACGAAATCTTTAAACTGAATACTACGTTCAAGGCTTATAATTAATTCTGTCCTCAAATGCTACATTTAAGAATTATAATTAATTTTTAAGGCAGAAATTCTGCTATTGTATTTGCATAATATTGCTAACCAAGGTGACAATTTTTTTTTTGCTTGCTCAATGTTATGTGCGCAGTTATTGTTTTTATTATATATTATAGAGAACATTTTCAAATCAATGTATTTACTTAGATAACTTATAATCAGCATGTAGGCAGTTTTTAAATGTTTTGTCCTATACTTGAGCTTTCGTCTTGCTCTTAAACGCATGGCTTTATCCTGTCAACCTGTTCACTTCCCCTTGTTTGTTATTTGCATGGATTTAAAAGCTTTTCAACCCTTGCCAATTCTCTTTATTTTAGTTTTCCTTAACCTTAATCTATTTCCTGTACTAAATCTGTAATTCTGCCTCTGCATTCTTTTCTTCCCCTTGAATTTATCTCTAATCTCAAGCATTTTCTTTTCCTGTGTAAAGCCTACAATACCCTGTGTTACTTACTCACTCCCTGTGATTCTCATAGATTTGGTAGATCAACAATATATTAGCACTCCAGGTGTCAAAGATCTATTTCCCCAGCTAAATAGCTCTTCCTATAGGTTTCTCAGCCAAATGAGAGAATACTTTGTGTGATGACTACCACTGTTCATTATATTTTTAAGTAATTTATGAATAATATTATTATTTGCATTGGGAATAAAAACTATAATTAAAATTTAAAATGGACTAGAATGCAAGTATTTCTACTTAAAAAATAAAAAAGTTTTATTATTGTTATTTTTTTAGCTGAACCACCTGATTCTAGGTTCTGTGGTTTCTCCCCTTCCACCTTTAAGGCAATTGTTTTATACCTAAAGAGACATTTCAGCATCATCTGTTTTAAGTCAGTGATTTAAAGAATTACTTAAACCAACAGTCTGAAGACACGCTCAAGTACTTATGGGTCTAATTCTGACCTTGTTCCTGCCTTCTGATTTTAGTGGTTTTGGAATTTCCCACCTGACAGAATTCTCAAAACCTTTGTATGCATGATATATTTTTATTTCCTGCACTTCAGTCTCTACCTCATTGTTTCCCTCTCTTTTCTCTGTTGGGGAGCAAAGTCCTGCCACTAAAACCCAGCTTGTTTGAAAGTAGGGCCTTATCTCCCCATAGCAGGATTTCTACAGATAATTCCTGCACCTCTCTTGCACACCTCTGCTGTGAGGTCAGTGGAGGGGCCCTGCAACAGGAATTCACTCTCCCCTTGTCCCTGCTGCAGAAAGAAACACACACACACACACACACACACATGCTCCTGACTTCTCACACTTCCTTTACTGGCTCCCCGGAATCTGTGCAGCCATAGGGAGGAGCATGCACTCAGGGACACTCCCTTAACTTCCGGCTCACTGAATTAAAATGGTCTTTGACTGTAAACATGGCCATTTGGACACCAGCTGTGTCTCCTTTATTTTTCCTATCTTCTATTGTTGATGTGTAATACCTGCTTTTTCATTTAGTCATCACCCTGCTTTTGTGTTCTCTTTGTTGGCTTTAGCATCTCAGTTGCTTTCTGTTTCATTTTTATTCTCATGTGACTTAGGCTTTACTAAATCCTTCATTCATTCATTCAACAAATATTTAATATACACATATGACTGCATTGTTTATACTGTTAGGGATGCAAAGGTAAATAAAACAAATAGCTCATATTGATATGATACAATGTCAAAAGTAAGTAGGTAAACATTACAGCATGTTTGCAAAAAGTGCCAAGAAGGACTCAAAATGGCATGAGTGATAAAGAATGGAGAATCAAGGAGGCACTTTACATTGTGTGGTCAGGACCAGGGTTCCTACAGAAGCCCTTGAGTAAACATTGTAATGAAGTGAAGAGATGAATCTTTCAAATATACAGAAGATCAATATTGCAGAAAAGGTAAAAGAGAGCCAAGATCTTGTAGTAGAAAAGAGTTGAGTTGTTAGGAGAATAAGAAACCTATATGGCTGAAGCAGTGACGACATAGAAGCAGGGTTTGTGATCAGATTGGAGATGTTATAAAAACCTGGGGAGACCTGAAGAGCAGTGTTCATTTTATTTTTAATAAAACTAAGAATTAAAAGAGGGTTTTCAACCAAGAACTGTAGTTGGCTGGCTTATGTTTTAAAGTGATTAGATCTAGTGCAGTAGGCCAGGTGAGAAATGATGGTATCTTAGGCCTGGGTGGTATTAATGATATGAATAGAAACAGACAAATATTTATGGGTATATTTATGGGTTTAGCTGATATATCATTCTAGGACTAATTGGAGAATGCCATTCACCTCTTAGTGATATTTTACAGTTTTTGCATCTTCATAAGATAGCCAAAATATTTTCTTCCACAAGAAGAATGGTCCTAGTTAATTGTTCAAGGTGTCTTCAATGACTAGATATTCTCTTGGCAGAATGCAATTATTTTAGGGATGGAGAGAAATATTCACATACAGCTGATTTTAACAGTGGGAGAATCAAATGAGAGTCCCATGGAAGATTTAGTTGTTCAAAATGAATTATCAAAGTTAGCAATGAAAAAGGCAACATTTTTATAGTAAGTGGAAATTGTATGTAATGATGCATGACCTTGAAATTGAATATAAAGTACCTACTGGTAAAACACATTTTAAAGAATGCGGCCTTATGTTAAAATAAAGAAAATGTTCTAAAACATAAAATATGTTCCCTCATGATTCCTTATAGAATGTAAACTTTAGCATAGTTTATAAGACTCATTAAAATCTATCCTGTTCAACTTTTTAAATTATTATTCCTAACACATGGTTCTTGTTTTGTCACAATTTTTACATTGTTCCATGCATACTTACAAAAAAACTACATATCTTTGTTATTATTCTTACTCGAAATATTTTCCCCTTATTTATCTAGCTCTCAAATTATAATTTTAAGTACCACTACAACTATTACCTTCTTAAAAAAAAAACTGCTGCGAGGTTGCCAATGACATTTCCCTCTGTAGTCCCATGACATAAACTTACTACACATCTTTAATTTAGCAGAGTCTAATTTCTCTCTAGATAAGCTTAGATTTGTCTCTTTCACTAGCAGAAGCTGCTTCTTGAAATCATTACTATTGTTTATTTATTTGCACACTTAATACGACCACAGAATAACGAAATCGATGTGCAATTTAGACGAGGCAGGAACCACTGTGTTGTATATTCCTAGGGCTACCCGTCAAGACAAGCTGTACTTTTAACTCCAAGACGGGCTATATTTTTAATGCCATGGACACTACAGCGATGTTTACTTGGCCTGCTCACAGTTTCTTGGTCTTACAAGATAGTGGGGGAAATCACATGCTTCATAAATTTTTATTGCAATAATTGTCATCAGTACGGACTACCTCAGCTCCTCTGCTGATAGTTACCCTGCTTTTTCTCAATTCTACAGCATCCGTTTAGGTATGCAGTTGCTCATTCTATCCTGGAGGGAGGAAATGAAGCAGCTGAGAGGGGTTAAGCACTTTCCTCAGGGCCCGCAGCCGGGACATAAAATCCCGGCTCTGTCAGACCCCAGAGTGCTGGTCCTTTCCTCTACATTCCGCTGACACAGATAAACAAAACATCCTCTTAGCGTGAACGATAAATCCCGGTTGTCCGCTCTGAGGAACTGAGCACAGGGCCCACACGCTCTATTTATCTATAAACCTGTGATGTTCGTAAGTGTCACAAACGGCTTGCGATTGGCCAACCACTAAGGGGCAGTGATAACACGACGGTCAGCCGGGAGTCGCGCAGGTGCCGGCCCATTGCAGGGAAAAGAATTGAATCCTCTCGGTTTCATTTCTCAGTGGAGAACTGGAGCAGAAACAAAGCCGAACACTTTGTCTCCCCCTAGGATCTAGTTAATACCTTTTACAAAGACAAACACCTCACATTCCATTCGCCTCTCCCACGGTTCAGGAGAAATACCCTCAGCGAAGCAACCTGGGCAGCCAGATTACTCTCATACAAAGAAATAAATAAAATTAAGATAAACTGCGGCTTTGTTTGCACATCTTTCTCCCCTTAACTCCCTGTCCCGTGCTCACAGAGGCAAGCAAGCTAACCTCTAGCGTGAAAAGACGCTCTCTGGGCGTGACCAGGGCTTTAGATCTCAAATGCCTGAACGCTTGACCTGCAGCAATTAGCGTGTCCTCTGACTCTTATCTGCTCCAGATCCTTCGCATAACGTGCTCGGATACTGCCTTTACCCTGGGCCAGGTTCGATGCAGGGAAACGGCTATCATGCAGGTTAAGAGGAAAATTCTTGCCCCATAGTTGACGTGTGCGGCGTTGCTCTCGCACGGAGTCCAACCGTTACTGAGGCAGATGGGGGAGCTCTGAGACCTCAATCCCAGAACCGCCGCAGCTATTGCTGCTGCCGACGCACACCCTGACAGTAGCTACAGTCTGAAAAGCAGGGTTTACATGCCTGAAATAAATTGTTTTGATTAGAACCTTTAGGAGAGAAAGTCGTAAGGAGCAGTTTTATTGACTACTTGCCAAACAGCACACACCCGTGCACCGCGAGCTTGTTTTGCTCTCGTTAAGTCAAGCACCAACTAGGCTTTTATTTTCTGAGGTTATGGACTTGGCGTATAATATATTATCATTTGCTCTGAATTACTGCACACATGGCCCCCAAGGAGGTGGAATTAATTCTCCAGTATTGCTGACTGCTGTGTATACATTTTTGTTTACTGGCTTGTTTCCTTGTGGCAGACATACCCTAATTCTGCATGATACAGACTGCTTTGATTACTTGGTAATCCTTTAAATGCTGTGGCCGACAAAGTTCCAAAAGCTGCCACTGGGCTCTAAAGAAACAAATTATGAAGAGAATAATTACGTATCTATCTATATTAGTAATGCCTCCTCTCCTTTTCTGCTCTTCTTCTTCCCTGAAGCATTGTTGTTCTCTTGCAGAGAGCTTTTTATTTTTTTTTTCTTAATCTGTTGCTGTTTTTCAAAAACAAGACAATTTGGTGCAATCAACCAAATTTGGACAAATCATTGTAAAATACAAAATGAGAAGCCATCATGCTTTTTTTTTTCTTTTATTTTCGTTATGTTTTTTTTTTTTTCCCCCTAAAGCTGGACCTGTATTACATTATCTCCCTAGAAAGCAATGTAATTGTGATGCTCTGTTCCCAACAAAATGCATGGAGGTCATTCTCTCTTACTCAGCCTGTTCCTATGGGTTTCAGAATTGGCTACCAGAGATAGAAGTGAGCGTGTTCAGCCCTGGTGGGTGGCTCAGCTGGTGTGAGCCTCATCCCAGACTCCAAAAGTTTGTGGGTTTGATCCCTGGTTGAGCAAAAGTTTGTGGGTTTGATCCCTGGTTGAGCAAAAGTTTGTGGGTTTAATCCCTGGTTGAGTGCGTACAGGAGACAAGTGATTAATGCTTCTGTCTCTTTCTCTTTCTCTCTTTCTCTCTCTCTCTCTCTCTCTCTCTCTCTCTCTCCCCCCCCCGCCCTCCCTTTCTCACCATTCCTCTCTTTAAAATCAATAAACATATATCCTTGGGTGAGGACTGCACAAATGAATTGAGCATATACAACGTTTCTTTTATGCATTACCCGTGACGAGTCCATCCTGGTGTGTCTGTGCTGCCTACAGAAATCAAGCATGCTTACCAAGAGAGAACATTTTATGCATGTTTTCCATTCACAGCCATTGATGCAAACTTGAAATTAAGGGCAGAAATAAAATAAAATTATATATATATATATATATAAATATATATATATATATATCATTATATCAACTTATTACAAGCACTGCATTCCATGTTTTACATATACCACTTTATGTCAAGTTTACAAAAAAAAAAAAAAAGCAAAAAACAAAGCTAACACATACATATTGCTGCACCTATTGAGTATAAACTTTGGTTCATCAATCTTCTGGTATTTACTAATCTTACTACATTTTAACTTTGTGTCAGATTAATTAATCAATTTATACAATGAATAAAGAACATAATAACCTTCCTCTAGGATTTTATAATCCATTCAAGATACATGAATCATTTTATTCCATTGTTAGCTAGGAAATGCTAAATGTCAATGGTTATTAAAGCTATATAGTAAAGGTACCAAGAAGGGCCAGGTATTGCTAACTGAACAGAACAATAATTTGTTTCATATAACAAATGCCTATTTAAAAAGGGCATGTAGTAATTAAGATGGCAACATCAATATACATGGCTAACATTTGACCAATAGCACTCGTTTCATAAATTGTCCTTAATATGTGCTGACACCACCGGATTCTAAAGCATGAGATCCTGGGTCTCAATTTTTAATAACTCATTTGAATGACAAGTTGCCTGCCTTTCAATTTATATGCCGCACAAAAGCTAAAGGTGGAATTAAATCTGCTAGAATTTGCACCTTGGATTTTGGATTTAGCTCTAAAGTATGGGACCACACATAATAATTTTCAACATGGAATTTACATTACCAGACATTCACACACATTGATTGCAAAGTAGTTGTCATTTCTCTCAGTGGCACACATACAGTATGGCTGCAATTTATACCATGGAGCTTTTTTTTTTTAAGTGATTATTATTACAAGATAAGTAAAAAGATTATCGTTAAGAAATTAGCAGATAGTTCTCTATATGGCAGAAATGGTGAGTGCGATTGTATGGTGTTTGCTTATCTAGTCAACTTACCCCATCCAGTATGTTCTGAGAAATTCAGGCTGTTCAAGGCAGCAGGAACTTGCAGAGGTTCAAGTGCACTGAGAGTTCAGAGCTGCCCCGTGCTCTTAAGCGGGTGGGAGAGCCAGAAGCATTGCTCTATGTCCTTCACTATGTTTTTTGAGAGAAAGTATTGGCACTTACTTTGCAACAGATTCGATACTCTGTTCTCTGAGGAAACACTGTCACTGGTATTATTTACTCTCTGAGCAACAAATCCTCATAAATTATAATGGTTCTCAAAGCAGCCATTTACAAATTTAATCAGGGATGATTTCCTTGTTTTTCTCAATTATCCTCAAATTATATTCAGCCACTCTAACATACTAAGTCCTGTGTCATATTTATTCCACAAATATGACTACAACAAGCTTACAATCTAAAAGAAAGAATATAGGTGAAGATACATGCAGCTAACAGCCTATTAAAAATGTCATTCCTGAAAACAGTATGGGGTTTCCTTAAAAAACTAAAAATGGAACTGACTTTTGATCCAGCAATTCCACTACTTGGACTATACCCAAAGAATCCTGAAACACCAATTCATAAGAACCTATGCACACCTATGTTCATAGCGGCACTATTTACAATAGCCAAGTGCTGGAAACAGCCTAAGTGCCCATCAGTGGATGATTGGATCAAAAAACTTTG
>PVIW01010263.1:0-45508 GCA_004026585.1 Noctilio leporinus
GGGAGGAAAGGAAGGAGAAAGACAGGTTAGGCAGGCAGGCTGAACAGCACTGAGAAAAAGTAGAGAATAAAATTCTCTTGGGACATAACTTAACTTCTCTTCTGTTATGCCTTGAAATGGAACCCTTTGAACCCTCCTCACCATCTTCGCTTCACAAAACCAAGTCATACTACCTTAGAAGACAATTCTGTTTCCAGGTTTTGCTGTGTTTCATGTCCCACCACAGAGGCTTATCAAAGTAATGTACTTCCTTCATCTACACTGACTTTCTTTATGAGAAATACATATAAATGCAATTTTTTTTCCTTTTATTCTATTTCAACTAAGGTTCTAGCACCGTAACTATGCTTCAGAATCTCTTACAGATTAGAACCTGGGAGCTTTCCTTCAGGCCTGCTCATCAACAAACAGTTTTTCATTTATTCATCCAGCCATTTACTCAGTTATTCAGTCTGAAAATCAAGTTCATGAAAGGTTGAATGATTTGCCTGGGTTGCAGAGTTGGTGGTTTGACAGGGCTTAAACTTGACTCTCTGCCATAATTTGAGTACCCTTGCCTTTGTTATAATTTCTTACTTAAAATTCAATTTGGAGAACTTTTTTACTTTGTATTAGAGGTGTGAATATTGAAGTTGATTAAAATGAATCTTCTAAAATTAGAAAAGCTTACAGAGAATATGTAGACAGCCTTTAATTTTTTTTAATTATACTGCAATGAGTGTCATTGGACTTTTCTTATAACCACTGTATTATCTTCTGTGAGTAACACACAAATGTAACAAATGTCTCTTTACAATATGATCTAACAGATGCTCTTCTAAAACTCTATAATTGTGATGAAGTTGTTTTTCTTCCCAGGTACAAAAGAGGAGGATTTGACCTATATACAGCCCAAGAATATACTAATAATGCATACTAGCTATGACAAGTTTTATAATACAATTCTGCAGTTTGCCCTCAAATATTCTTCTGATAATATTATATTTTGTGTTCTTCAGAAAATAAGAAAGTAGATTGTGAATATTATTATTCCATTTTCTCTACTCTTATAAATATTGGAATTCACTGAAAATTAAAATGTTTTAGCATTAGTAAAATGCAAATAATTTTGCTTCTTTCTAGAAACCTGAAATGAGAAATTCACATTGACGTATGTCCTGAATAATCTTGTGAACATAATATCATTATTCACTTTATCATGTTCATTTTTAAAAAGAGGGAGTTGTGAATTTCTGATTAAGAATCTTCTTAAATTCTTTAAGTAAAATAGTAACCTAAAGTTAAGCATTACAACAGATAGTATTTTCACAATGGCTACACCCAGGTGTAGTTTGTTCCATATGGCAATCTTATAATATGATCTCTCCATCAAGAGGAGAGATCTATGTGTCTTCCCCTTCACCTGGGTGGACCTCTGTACCTGCCTCCCCCCATAAGGTACAGTAGAAATGATGCTATGAACTTCCCAAGCCAAGCTACAAAAGACAATTCAACTTATATATCTTTTTGAGAGGCATCTATTGGAAACTCCAAGCCACTCCATAGGAATGGCTTTGATTCAACACAGACTGGAGAGGAGAGGAGAAGACAAGACAAGACAAGACAAGACAAGACAAGAGAAAAGGAGAAAGACCCAATCAAAAAGCCCCAGCTGTTTCAGCCCTGAGCAATCTGAGTCTTTTCAGCAGTCTTCAGGCCTGTGAGTCAGAAGTCTTTAAATGAATTCATCTCCCAGTGCTGAGCAGAAAGAAAACGATTTGTCCTCACAGGGTTCTGCTCAGACTACTGATTCTTGTTATGTAAGCAAACTAAATGTTGTTTTGAATCACTAAGCTTTGGGTTTGTTACATAGTCACAGTAACTGCAACAAAGATGTTCACTCTGTAATTAGCCTGAGTGGAACAAATATGACAAAGAACACCTGCATAATTAATTCACTTATTCATGCATTTCCATAAATATACATTAAGGACCTCACATGCGCCAGTCCCTAGGCCAGCTGGTAGCTATATTATGGTGATCCAAATAGGTAGTGTTCGCCCCTGTGAAATTTAAAGCAGTGGAGGTCTGCTGACAATATGCAGGCCTATGAACTATCTGATGTCCTGTCACAGGGAGCATTATTAAAAGGACCAAAAAAAAGTTGTGCCCTGGCTGGTGGCACAGTGGATAAGGCACTGGCCTGTGAACCAAAAGGTCACTGGTTCAATTCCCAGCCAGGGCACATAACCAGGTTGCAAACCAGGTCTCCAGCCAGGTCTATAGCTGGAGACAGGTGAAAAGCAACCATACATTGATGTTTCTCTCCCTCTCTTCCTCTCTCTCTTGCCCTCTCTCTGAAAAATAATAAATAAAATATTTTAAAAGTTAATCTTTAAAAAAAAAATTGTTACAGAAATGGTGTTGAAAATTGTTGACATCTTTCCTTTTTCAGTAGTGACATGTACTCCCCTGCCAATCAAATCTCCCTCCTTGTACACATGAAGAATTTACACTGAAGGAGGATAGGGAAGAAGAGCAGGTAAATGAGATAACTCAGTATCTTGCAATTAGATCTAGTGTTTTCTAGACATCTCTTTGTTTATATTTAACTGTGTATAACAGACACCATAATGGGATAATAGGACATTTTATTTGAAATCTTTGGTCAGATTGACCAGTTCTTACTATTGGTTGCTTTAGCAAATAGATGACATTAAGAGTCCCGACTCAAGTCTCTATAGTGCAATTTGGATTGTTTTAAACTTTCTTCCTATGCAATATACTTCTCATAAATAACAAAGCCAGGGAAAAATTAAGGAAGCTTTGCACAGTCTAGTTATGCAAACTTAATCCAAATGGAAGCTCTAATACTTATCTCTATACCATGATAAACCTCCAAACAGCTGAGAATTTTTATTGGGAGGATGAATCATATTATTCCATTTAGATTATTTCAGCATTAAAGGATAGGGCTTATTCACATTGCAGATAATAAAGTTGTGTGATCAGGTTAATGCTAAAGCTGAGAAATGTTATGCCATATTCATGAATATGTGAGAAATTTTAATTAGAGTTTTATAAAGCTCAGAAAAATCTCCAAAGGGTTTATCCTTATGAATGAACTTAAAACAAATTTGGAGCTAATATATTAACTAATAAGCAGACAATGATTAAGGGAAAACAGGTGGCTGGTGCGTAGTTTCCACAACGGTCTCCTTTTAAGACTGGCTGCGCAAGCCAACTCCATTTGCCTGAAGGAGGTTGTTCTCAACAAAGAGCAATCAGGATGTTCCCTTCACTTCTTCAGGGAACAGGACACACCCTCAGCCTTTGTGCTACTTTTCTCAGACTGAGACATTAGGCACTCTCTCCACTAACTATTTTTAGATATGCTTATTTCTCCTATTAATTTTTAATTGTTCTTTGTCACAGATTTGTCCATGAATTTCACTGACTCAATTATAGGAGAAAAAAATAGCTTTGGTCAAAAAAGGGAAGGGAAAAATGAACAGTGGAAGACATTGATGTCCATGCCTGTGTGACCTTCCTTTCCTGGAACAGCACCTCACAAGTTGACCTAAAATGTGGAGTAACAACCCAGTTATAAAGAAGTTATAATAGAGTAGTAAAGTATTTTTTAAGTGTGGTCTAAAAGAAAGATAAATTCAATGCAATTCACATAAAACCTAATGCATTATGTACACTCTGTGCTTAATAAATGCATTACTCATAAAGTATGCATTCAGCCCAGGCTGGTGTGACTTAGTGGATTGGCACCAGCCTGCAAATCCAGGGGTCGCTGGTTCGATTCCCAACTAGGGCACATACCAGCATTGCAAGCCAGGTCTCTAGCCAGGTCCCCAGCTGGAGGCAGCTGAAAGGCAACCATACTGTGATGTTTCTCACCCTTTCTTCCTCCCTCCTGCCATTTTCTAAAATTAATAATAAAATCATATATATATGTGTATATATATATATATATATATATATATATATATATATTCACATGTCCTCCTTTCTTATCAACAGAGCAATCAAGCTGAGCATAAGATTACCCAGAAATTCTACTCCCTCCTATATATATAACCATATTATCTCCTTTTTAAATCATACCCAGACTAAAATAAACAAGAAATGGCTACATTTAATGCATTTCATTGTATAAAGTGTTACATATTTAGCTTACGAGAAACACTGTATGCATTTTTTTATCTTTCATGTTTCAGAACATAGAAGAGAAAAAATTGCAGCTTTTACTCCTAACCTAGGAATGAATCTTAAAGTATAATACAGATCAGTAATTGAGACTGGTTAGAGTTACCCTGAAGCATTTAAAGACTTGTGCTACAAAGACCATATATTGATTATCAGTAAGTGGACATAATGCTAGCTCCTGATTTCTAAAGGAATTTGACTCTGTTTCGTTGAATATTCTCCTCCAATTGTCAGATTGAACAATCCATATCACCTGCAATGTTCGGCATCCAAATTACATTTCTCCAACAGTTTGCCCAAAGTATTTCTTCAGCTGTGATCAAGATTCTTATTTCAGAATAGGGATTAAATTAAATATGGAAAACGTGTTCCCTTCAGGTCTACTAGTTTTCACATGGACAAATGACCCCTTTAATTGCTGGTATCTTTGTACCCCCTGTATCTCCAAAGCCCCATTCTGTTGATAAACAATTAAGTTAGCAGCAGTTCATTGCAGTATATAGGTAGATTCCCTAGAATGCCTGAAATGTTGGTAGCATTCTTGCAGTCTAAATTATGGTTGATCATTATCGGAATAAGGGACTCTTTGGAAAGACACAACAATGCACAGCAGCTTTTACTTTTTCTGCCCCCACTTTATCTCACCCCAGATTTGGGCTTTTTCATGATTATTTGCAGCACATCAGAAGACCATACAGCTCTCTCTACTACCTGATTATGCATCTTTGTATACTTTACTAGCAAATAGGTCACTTGGAAAGGCAAGTACCAATTTGCATGAGGCAGAACTTTGCATATCTTTTATATTTCTTTTTCTCTCTGACAGCCATGAAATCACAGGTCTTCTTTTCCAGCCCTTATTAAAAAGTGTGATTTCGATTGTTTGGAAGGCTCATTAGAACCATTGCTCTGGGATGGATAGCACATTTTTATAAGACAGAAAGATTGCATGGATGCCTCAGTACACTGGCCATAATGAAACTCAAGTGCATCCTTCACAAGCTTCAGACTTTAGATCTTCATTTGCTTTTGTGAAAAATGAGAACCAAGACCATGAGAATTTGAAAACATGGCTAGATTTTTGTCTTCCCAGTAAGAGGAGTGCCCTACTACTGCATATCTGATCTTCAGGGAAAGCAAAAGAAGAAGCAGTCAACCATGTAATGCTATAAAGCTAGGGTGCCAAGACCAGACAAGAAGCATGCTCAAGCAGATCATTAGCAAGGGTTTGAGAATGTATACAGAAGTCAGCTCAGAGGCCTGCCATCTCATTCATGGTGAAACACTAGGCTCTCATGTAATAGAGTCAAAGGCTTTTCATTTTCTCTAGTCTTTGACATCCCTTTCCAAAAAGATTCATCAGATGGTATCTTTCTCTAAGTCACAAATTGCCAAAAATAAAGTTAAATAAAAGATTACATTTCCAAACAATGAAAATAAAAGTTGGAAATCTCACACTCCTGGACTTCAAATTACACTACAAAGTGATAATAATCAAAATAATGGAAATAACTTTATCAATAATAAAACAATTATAATACTTCTGATCTTGAGAAAATAAAGCAAGCTAGGTACTGCTATAGAGTGGGTAGCCAGAGTCCCTTTTGATTTTTAAATTAATGTATGTTTCCCATTCCTACAGTCTCTCCCCAAGGAGGACTCCATGGGGTGAAAGCACATGGTCTTGAAGCCCTTAAACCTTATTTTACCTCGGAGTCTGCCACTTACTCACTGGATGAATCATTTAACCCCACTGGGTTAAATGTGCTTGCCTGCTCTGTCTTACAGATTTGTTATTTTAAAAAAAGTTATTGTTTGACACCTAAATTTGTATTATTTTTTAAAGCAGCAACAACTAATGATGCAGGACCTTAGAGCCACTTGATTTTTAACTCACAACTTGTAATAGCAACTTTGCCAAAAGCAGTTGGGTAACTGGCTGTCCATGTGTACCTGGTGAGAGTGGCAGAGCTGAATTTTCTATGCACACACAGATTGGTGCATGCTCATGAACCCACATTTATCTTGAACTGCTTGGTCATTTTTTTTTTTTTTTTTTATAAAATCATCATCAAGGAAGAAGCATGTTTTATGTTCCTCCAAAACAATGTAAGGTCCTAGAGCCAGCTCTACTCCTAAATGTGGATCCACAGCCAACCATAATCCCCAGGATGTTCTTACACAATAGTGCTCAGCAAATACTTGGAATGGGGTGCTCCCTTCCACAATAAAGATTACTCATGCCTTGGCTTTAACAAGATGGGATGGGAATCTCCATCCTCTCAATAGTGAGCATCAGCCCCTTAGCATGGCGGTGAGTGGTGGGGGCAGGGTGGGTGAGAGAGAGAGAGACACAGAGAGAAAAGAACAAGAACAAGAAGAAGAAGAAGAAAGAAGAAGGAGAAGAAGAAGGAGAAGGAGAAGGAGAAGAAGAAGAAGAAGGAGGAGGAGGAGGAGGAGGAGGAGGAGAAGGAGAAGAGGAGGAAGAAGGAGAAGAGGAGGAAGAAGGAGAAGAGGAGAAGAAGGAGAAGAGGAGGAAGAAGGAGAAGAGGAGGAAGAAGAAGGAGAAGAGGAGGAGGAGGAGAAGGAGGAGAGGAAGGGAGGGAGGATATAAGGAATGCTGCCAAGAGATCAAGTTACTATTCTCCAGCTCTGCTCCTTTGATCACAATTAAAATAGAGGAAAAACATGATGGTCATTATGGTAGTTTTGGCACCATGACTTCTTGAAAATAACTAGTAACTGTGGTTGTGCCTGTGCAGTATAAAGGTCTGCATTTGTAAGGGTGTAAGGAGGTACAAAGTGTGGAAAGGTATTTGATATGTGGCTAGATTGGTGAGTGGGTGGTTGGAAGGAAAAATGGAATTTGCCTCTTTTTTAGCATGTGGCATATCTCATGTAAACATATGCCAGAAAGTACATGGGCTTCAGATATTATCAAAACACTCACATAAACAAACAATAAAACAGTGCAAATATACCATAAAATGTCAGAAAAGGAATGCTGTAGAGTCCATAAAGATTGTTCTTTTGAACTTAAATTTATTTTCAAACACACAATCTGTGTTGTAGTTCTCTTAAGAGCATGACTCTAGCCCTAGCTGGTGGCTCAGTGGGTTAGCACTGGCCTGCAAACCCAAAGGTTGCTGATTCAATTCCCCAGTCAGGGTATATAACGAGGTTGCAAGCCAGGTCTCCAGCCAGGTTCGCAGCTGAAGGCATGTGAAAGGCAACCATACATTTATGCTTCTCTCCCTTTCTTCCTCCCTCCATGTCCTTCTCTCTGAAGATAATAAATAAACTCTTTTTAAAAAAAAGTATGATTCTATAACAACTTTGTACCAAAATAAACATTTTAAGCAGAATTACAGTAATTGTATGTATGTTTTCTAAGAGAAAATAAAACTTAAGGAATAGGATAAAATTAGAGTGACATAGTACCCAAGCATACCAGAAAGAATTCAAGTTTAAATGTTTTAGGAACATTCAAGAAAATATCAAAGACCATATTTTTCTTGCTAAAAATAAGGAATTTTCATTGAAGTCAACAGGGTTTTACATAGAAATCAATGGCAAATTATGGTCCTTAATGAAAGAGGAAATACAATTATAGCACGGCTGGTAGCATCACTATAGTTCAGGCTGAGCAGTCTTTTCCATTATCACTTATCAGGATTTAATAGCTCAGCTGTTTCGAGCCCGACTTGGCTGAAATGTGATATACAACCCTTCAGGCTGGATTGTAATTAGTTATTATTATTGTTATTACATAAACAAATATTTTAATCAGTAAAGCATTTTTAATGATGAATCTTAAAGAGACTATTTTTGGCTAGTGACAGGTGCAGGGGCGGGGAAGCAGAGAGAAATGAGGAGACATGCTTCGAAGAAGGAAACTGAATGTGGCAGCTCTCGCAATGGCACTAGCTCCTGTTTCTTTGACTGCGGGTACCAGTGTGTCTGGCTATGACCAGAATCTCCTGGGGAAAACAACACTGTAGAAGATGCAGGGAAGACCATTCACTTGCTTCTCACAACCCATATTTCTCTTATGGAGATTAAGTGCTTGTGCAAAGCAAATAGAAACACACCAGAGGACTTGTAGAACTTCTCAGCATCCACTTGACAATGCCAGTCGTGCTTTTCTGGGTGAAAGAACATCATCTTGGATTAAACATGTTTTGCTGTCACTCACAGTCTCTAGGGATTCACTCCTTAGAGGTGGGTGGACCTGCGATCAGAACTTGTCATAGGTCCCAAGGAGAGTTTTCAAATACACTGCAACTATCCTTTTCTTAGCCATGGGGTGGCCTTCAGAGACCAAGATGGAGGCTTTTATATGTATAGCACATGGTTCATAGCTGAGGAAACTAGAACAACAAAGTCTCATTTTTTTAGAAGTTTTATGCTCACAATACCAGAGTTTCCTGGCCCTTGAACAGGCCACCTGTGGCTCTTTACACTGAAAATATTCATTACCTGGAGAAGGAGGTGCACCAAGTGAATGGAATGTGAGAGGAAAAAATAAATGATACTTGTAAAATGTCCATAATGTTCATTATGCACTTTATATACATTATTTCATTCACTTCTCATAACAACATTTGTGTGCAGTATTTTATATTCTCAATTTACTGAAAAGTGAAATGAGATTTAAAGAAGCTAAGTGATTTTTCCAGATAGTTCAATTAGTAAGTGGCAGAGATCAACTTCAGTCTCAGACATAATGAGGTAAACTCATGCTCATCCTATTTTCCTTGTTAGCCTTAAAATTCATACCTCCATTTTCTTCTTGACACTCTCCATTAGTGTGTCCACTCACCTCTGTTAAAGAAACTTCTCTTGTCAGATCCACTGACAACCTCTGTTGCCAAACCCAATAGTCATGGCTCCATATTCTTCCTTCACAACCTCTAAGCAATGTCCAAAATAATTGGCCTCTCTCTCTCTCCCTCTCTCTCTCTCTCTCTGTTTTTTTTTTTTTTTCCCCTTTCTTTCTGGAAATGGTCTCTGATCCTCATTGTCATAATTGCTACTATCCTGAGGTGAATATCCCTTGTACATCCCTGGAAACTTCTTGGTGCCCTTTAATGGCTCCTCCTCCTCCTCCCCTCCTCATCCTCCTCCTCCACTCAGCATCTAAGTGTCCCAAGGCCCAATCTTGGGTCCTCTCATTTCTCTGTTTTCCTCTGTTCACTCCAGCCCTGGGAAATCCACCCAGTGCCATGGCTTTTCCCCATCTCTGTGCTGAAGATCAGACACACAAATCCACATTCTCTACTAGGATGCAGACTTGTACGTATAACTAACTGCTTAGTAATTCCATGGATATTTTTTAAATATATTTTTTAAAGATTTTATTTCATTATTTTTGGGAAGAGGGGAAGGGAGAGAGGCAGAGAGGGAGAGAGACATCAATGTATGGTTGCTTTTCACCTGCCTCCAGCCACAGACCTGACTGGAGACCTGGTTTGCAACCTTGTTATGTGCCCTGGCTGGGGAATCGAACCTGCGACCTTTGCGTTCGCAGGCCGGCACCTTATCCACTGTACTATCAGCCAGGGCTCCATGGATTTTTAATAAGCCCAAAATAAACACTTGCCTCCCTGTCCATAGAAAAAGACTATTCTTTCCCCTTTTTCCTTTCTTAGTGAATTTTGGCATCTCTCTTATAATTGCTGAAACCAAAAGTCATGTGTTACCATAGTCTTTCTCTTGCTTTCCATTTATGATTCATCATCAAATCCTTATGGTTCTGGATCTAAATAATATCTGAATTCTGTCCATTTTTTTCCAGTATCAGTGTCCTAGGTTTACAGTTGCCTCCTGAATCGGCTCCTAGATTCCATGCCATTTTATTACCAAAGTGACTTAAACAACAATAACAACAACAACAATAAACCTATAAATCAGATCAAGTTACTTTCAGGCTTTGATGTGCTCCAAAAAATAAGAAGTTAAACACACACCCATACAATCCAAAATCTTCCCACAACCCTTAGGATAAAATGAAGATTTCTTTTCTATTCTTACCATAACCTAACCTTCCTTGGTCTCCTTCCTTATTTCTTCTGTCTTACACTCTAAATCAGATAGATCGGGCTTACTGTTGTCCTAAGCATATCCCCTGTCTCCCAACCTCGTAAGCTGGATGCCACCCTCACCCCCTCGAGGCCTTTGCATTTTCTGCTTACTCTTCCAGGAACATCTTGAGTTTTGCATCATTGGAGCCCACTGGTAATTGATTTTTCAGCCAACTGCCACCTTCTTATAAAGACTTTCCAAAATGATTATCCTAAACTACTTATTATCTGGGCCTTTGCATTAGTCAGATCAGGCTCTCATAGCAAAATATCATGGGCAGGGTGGCTTAAACAGCAGAAAGTTATTTTCTTGCAGTTCTGGAGGCAGAAAGGCTGACATCAGGGTGCCAGCATAGTCAGGTGCTGGTGAGAACACCTTTGGCTTGCAGAAGGCTGCCTTCTGGCTATGTCCTCACATAGTCAGAGAGAGCTCTGGTGTCTTTTTCTCTTCTTATGGCACCAGTTCTGTGGAATCAGGGCTCCACCTGCATAACCTCATTTAACTTTTACCACCTCATTAAATGCCCTGCTACCACATACAGTCACATGGGAAGTTAAGGTTTCAGCATGAATGTTGAAAAGGCAAATTTTGCCCCATAGCAGCCCTTATAGAAAACATTCCCCATTCCTGATCTATACCAAAGACTATGTGGTATTTCTCCTTCACCATATTGCCCCTCTATGTGGCACATATACTTACTGGCATTTAATGTTCATTTTTCATAAAAATTATTATATATGTGGAGTCAGATTAAAAATAGCCATGATTTTGGTTATAAAACATCACCCAGTTATTTTAATTTTACAATGTTTATACTTTTGTTCTCTTTTCAAAATACATTTTTAGAACAGAAAAAATAAATCTAAAATAGAATGAACATGAACTGCACCTTGATTTTTACACTTATGCATAGTAAAATGTAAAGATTAGTAATAATGAAAGTCAGAAAGGCCCTACAGAGCCTTAGAAGAACACAGCAGCTCTGTTGCACAGGACAAAGAATACTTTTTTCCAACATGCACACACCTGGTTTTCTCAGTCTTATTCACTGTTTTTTTACATCTTTAGAAGCCATTTTATAAAACGTATTTTTTCTGAAGTCTGACCTTGTACTAAGAAATGGAAAAATAGTAGCTAATTAGCTTCCAATAACTTTAATTTACTTTTGTCCATCACTAAAGAAATAGCCAATTGAAAATATAGTAGGTTCATACTATGGTATAATAACACTTAGAAGTAACAGAAACTTGAATATTTCTTAGAAAACTAAGGTTGAGTAAAAAGAAAATCAATAATATAATACTATGTGAAAATTAAAAATGAGTACATGCACAAAGCACCACATATTTTACAAATGTATAGACAATGTCAAGGAGAGATATCAAATACATGTGCCCATGGGGAAGATTAATTTGGAATTCCAGGCAAAGAGGAAAAATAATTTAAAAACCAGTGATGATGGTAAGCAGAATATAAGTGGTTCAGATATTTACACCTGAGGTACAAAGAAGAGGCGAGAGGGAGGGAAATAAGCATGAAGATGGAAGTAGCAATGTAATAATAGAAAACACAACTCTCTTCTGGCTTCTTCATTTTATTGAGAGTTTGGTTCTGATTCCCTTGGAATGTGCTCATAGGACCCTTCTTGAGTGTGGACTAATGTAGTCATAGCTTGGAGTGTTGGGATCAGAGAGGCATATAGGACAATCCTAGACAGAAAGGTTAGACAGAAAGCTAAGGGTGGGCCAGCTTGTCCTTTTCCTTTCCTTGAGCCTCTGAGTTGTTCCTTACTTATTTATGCCATCTACTGGTCCTTTCAATTAACCTTTTTTACAGAACTCTCGCTTGTTTCTTGACTTGAACAACTTTACAGATATTTGGGAGGTATCACTGACAGTGTTTTCACTCAAATACTACATTTCTTCCTGATGATATCTTTTCTGAAGCAACCTCTTGCCTCCATATTGGTATGTTCATTCTTAAGCTTTTTTATTTGTTACTAAAACTCTGAAAAATTAATCTCTTTGTTAAGAAGGATTTTTCCAGGAAAGAAATGGATGTAATTTCTGATATAGACCAAAAAAAAAAAAAAAAGAAAGAAAGAAAGAAAGAAAGAAAGAAAATTTTCCAAATTTGCTTATAAACATCAACTTCAATTTTTATTTTCCAAAGATGAAAACTTGCTTTGGAATGAAGTGTCCTTATATCCACCGAAAATGCATTTAAAAATACTTTCTCATTTGAATTTTTAAGTTTGCATAAACTGATTATAATGTTGGAGGTAGATTTCTAGGTTTTTTTCTACTTTAATGTAAATTTCTGAACTATAACAAACTTACTTGTAGTTGGATATATACTATCATATGCCCTTATTATCTTATTGCCAGGTCCTGTGTCTTTCTTTTGTAATTGCCTTACTTATCAGGCTATATTTTCTGTCTCAACTCATCAAGAGAGGATAAATGTCAGCATTTTTAATGCTGTTTTTGCCAGACAACCAGTCACTCACTTCATTATCAATGGTCCCCCAGGACATGTGCAGGATTGTAGTCAAGTCTTATACCTGTTCATAAATAGATGTCATTCATTAACACATGTAAAATTCAATGACAAAAAGCCTTGTCTCATTCCACATCTTCTTACTAACAGAACAGCATGTCATATTGAATCATTTCTTATTCATATCTAGTGTCTGCTACTCTGAAAGCCAAAAAATCAAACAACTTATGTCTAGAGTAAACATGGAAAAGAACCACTAAACTGACAAGCCTTCTTCTTTTCCATGATGATGTGATTATTAAGCAGCTGAGTTGATTCCAGAAACAGATTGCCCTCAGAATATTTCCCCCAGATCCCAGATGACCATAATTCTGTTGTTACCTGGAAAGAGAATTAAATCTCCTGAGGATTCTGAATATTAGGGAGAACTTGAGGTCCTGAGACAAGGATCAGAAAGCTACAGCCATAGGACAAATTCACCCACCACCTTTTGTGTATAGTTTGTGAGCAAAGGATCCTTTTTATGTTTTTAATAATAGATGGGGAAAATCAAAAGAATAATATTTTATAATGCATGAAAATTCTAGAAAATTTAAATTTTAGTGTCCATAATGAAAATTTTATAGTAACACAGCCATTTCCACTTACTTATTTTCTGTCTCTGTCATATTACAGAATCAGAGTTGTGTAGCCACAACAGAGACTATGCGGCCAAAAAGGTGAAAATACTAACTAGTATCAACAGAAAATGTTTGCTGACTCCTACCCTAAGTTCAAAATTGGTGAAAGAGGGGTGAGGTGCTACGAAGTCATTGACAGACTCTATAGCCCAAGACATCACTGAATGGATTTCCAGGAAACACATGAAACCAGTGCAGCCAGCCATTTGTCTCTCAAAATTCATTGCTCTTTCTTCTTCATATATTTAATTCTCTCATCATCAGAGGCTTATCTCAATAATATTGAGGTTCCCTTACTGCAACAAAAACAAAAATAAACAAGTGAACTACATCAAACTAAAAACTTCCGCACTACAGAAGAAACCATCAACAAAATGGAAGGCAACCTGAATGGGAGAAAAATATCTGCAAATCATTTATCTATTAGGGACTAATATTCAAATGTATAAAAAACTCATGGAACTCAATAACAAAAAATAGAACCTTCTAATTTTTTTAATGAGCCAAAGATATGAATAGACATTCCAAAGAAGGTGTGAAAATGGCCATCAAGAACATAAAAAAGTTCTGTATATAATTTATCATCAGAGAAAAGCAACTCAAAAGCAACTCTCACACCTGTTAAAATGGCAATTATTAAAAAGACTAGAAATAACAAGTATCGTAAACAAAGGGGAAAGCTTATATACACTGTCAGTGGGGATTTAAATTGGTACAACCACCAAGGAAAACAGTATAAAAGTTCCTCAAAAATTGAAAATTGAACTACAGGCACACTTGCACTTTGCTTGATTACATTTTATTTTTTACAAAATGAAGGTTTGTAGCAACGTTGAATTGAGCAAGTCTATTGATGTCATTTCTCAAAAGGTTAGCTTTTTTCAGCAAAGAAAAATGTTTTAATTAAAATATGTACATTTTTAGATATTATTGAACACTTAATAGATTATTGTCTAAGTATCACTTTTATATGCACAAGGAAACCAAAAAAACCTAAAATCTGACTTGCTTTATTGCAACTTTGCTTTGTTATGGTGGTCTGGAAGCAAATCTGCAATATCTCTGAGGTATGCTTATACCACATGATCCAGCAATTTGACTTCTGGGTATTTATCTGAAGAAAATGAAAGCCTAATTCAAAAAGACATGTACACCCCTATGCTCATGTTCACTGAAGCATTATTTAAAATATTTGAGGCATGAAAACATCCTGAGTGTCCACTGATGAATGAATAAAGAAACTGTGATGTGTGTGTACACATATATGTGTGTGTATGTGTGTGTGTATGTATTTGTGTGTGTGTGTATATAATATTATTTAGCCATTAAAGATAATACAATCTTGCCATTTGCAACAACATAAATAAACTTCTCAGGGGCAGGGCATTTACTAAGTGAAATAAGCTGGACAAAGAAAAACAAATACCATATGATCTTACTTATATGTCATTTATATATCTGGATATGATCTTTGTTTATTTTTCTGAATCAGTCTTTTATTGATTTAGGTATGTCAAAAAAATTTAATTTTTATTTAGTATATTTAAAATTTTTTAAATTTTATGTGGATTATGTGTTCTTTTAAGGAATTTGTGAGCCTTATAACCAAGGACTTTTGTAAGATACCATACCACCACAATGAGACTGGTAAAAAGTGTGGAGACACAAGCGGGCTGGCTGGGCTCCCAAGGGCAGCCACTGAAGTTCTAGAAGGATATCTTAGTGGTCAGGGGGTCTAAACCCCAAGCTGGGTTTCCCAGTCTATAGCACAAAAACCAGGAGAGGAACCCAAATAACATTGGCTATGAAAAACAGCACAATTTCTGTCCACCAAGGAGAGACAGATAAAGATGCAGAGAGCCTCTCAAAGGGTCAATGCACAAAATTTCATTCACAGTTACCCTGGGCTTCAGTAGAGGGAGGGCAGCATAGGTTAGAGCCACATAAAAAGAGTCTGGGTGGCTCTGGGGAGAGAGCTGAAGGGGCAGCCAAAAAGATGCCGAGTCATTCCCCATGCTGCAGAAGCCATCTTTTTCAGGCAGAGCGCTCTCCTCCCAGTAGCATCAGCTTGAAAGGAAACATTAGTCCCATCCACAAAACCCCTCTCACTCCACCCTGTAGAGTTTAAGCCTGGCTGCCAAGGAGTACAGCTAGAGGTTATTTCAAAGATGAAGACTAACAAAAAGAGAAAGACTTCTGGGAGCTCTGAGACTTTAGTTGAATCACCCTAGGATCTGGTGCTGGTAAAAATCTGGCCTTGGTGCTCAGTCTGGTTCTTTCCACACCTACCTACACCCAGCAAAGGGAGGCACATGCTGTGGATCACTGATAGACCCAATTAGGTTGCTCAGGGTCAGTCACCGTTAGCTTCTGACAAAGATCTACACCAGAGTCTACAGATCTAACTAATACATAAAAACAAATGCAAAGAGACAGCCAAATTGGAAGGGCATAAAAACAGTCCTCGAATGAAAGAAAAAGAAAATTCTTGAGAAGCATTAACTAAATTGGAGACAAGCAATTATTAGCTATAGAGTTTAGAGTAATGATTATAAGGGTACTCAACAACATAAAAAAAAGTCATAGAAAGCATAAAAAGTACAAGTCAGATATAAAGAATGCAATATCTGAAATAAATAATACACTGGAAGGAATAAACAGCAGGTCAGATGAAGCAGAGGATAAAGTCAGCAATTTGGAAGACAAGATAATAGCACTCAAGAAGAGCAGGAAAAAGAAAAAAGAATTTTAAAAAATGAGGGGCATTTAAGAAACCATTGGAACAATATGAAGCATAACAATAACTGCATTATGGGAATACCAGAAGAAGAAAAAATGGGCAAAAATTCAAGAGCTTTTTTGAAGAAATGACTTAAAAATTTCCTAATCTGCTAAAGAAAAAAGGCACACAAGTCCAAGAAGCATGGGCAGCTCCGAAAAGATGAACCTAAAGAAGCCCACACCAAGACAGATCAAAATTAAAATACCAAAGCTTAAAGACAAGGAGAGAATCTTATAAGCTTTAAGAGAAAAACAGTTAGTTACCTACAAGGTAGCTCTTGTTAGACTTATCTGATTTTTCAACAGAAACATTTCAGGCTATAAGAGATTGGTATGAAATATTCAAGGTGATGAAAATCAAGGAAATAAAACCAAGGCTACTTTACCCAATAGGGCTATTATTTAGAATTGAAGGAGACCCTGGCTGGTGTGGCTCAGTGGATTGGTGCAGGCCTGCAAACCCAAGGGTCACTAGTTTGATTCTTGAGTCAGGGCACATAACCAGTTGCAAACCAGGTCTCCAGCCAGCTCCTTAGCTGGAGACAGGTGAAAGGCAACCATACATTGATGCTTCTCTCCCTTTCTTCCTCCCACCCTGCCCTTCTTTCTGAAAGTAATGAATAAAATCTTTAAAAATTAAATAAAATTGAAGGAGAAATAGAGATTCCCAGACAAGAAAAGTCTAAAGGAGTTGTTAACACAAAACCAGTGTTGTAACAAATGTTAAAGGCCTTATGTTAAGACGAAAAAGAAACAAAAAAATAGAAGAAAATATTTTAAAAATAAAATGGCAATATGTATCTATCAATAGTCATTTTTAACATAAATAGCTTAAAAGTTCCAGTCAAAAGACATAGGATAGTTGAATGGATAAGAAAACGAGGCCCATATACATGTTATCCCCAACAGACTCACATCAGAATGAATGACACACAAAGACTAGAAATAAAGTGATGGAAAAATGTATTTCATGCAAATAGAAAGGAGGAAAAAGCTGGGTAGTATTACTTATATCTGATAAAATAAACTTTAAAGCTAAGACCATAGTAAGAGACAAAAAAGACATTACATAATGATAAAGGGAATAATACAACAAGAGGAGATAACCTTAGTAAATATTTATGCACCCAACATAGGAGCATTAAATATGTAAAACAAATCTTGGTGGACATTGAGGGAGAGATCAACAGAAACACAATCATAGTCAGGGATTTTAACACTCCATTGACTCCAAAGGATAGATTTTCCAGACAGAAAATCAACAAGGAGACACACTAAATCAAGTGGACTTAATTGATATCTAATGACCATTTCATCCTGAAGCATCAGAATATACATTCTTTTCAAGTGCTCATGGAACATTCCCTTGGTTAGGTCACAGGTTAGACACAAAATAAATCTCAATAAATTGAAGAAGATTGAAATCATATCAAGCATCTTCTTTGACCACAATGCTATGAAAGTTGAAATTGATCACAAGAAGAAAACTAAAAATTACACAAATACATGGAAACTAAATAACATGTTATTAAACAATGAATACAGGAACAACAAGATCAAGGAGAACTCAAAAGATACCTTGAAACAAATGAAAATAAGAACACAACAGCCCCAAATCTGTGGGACACAGGAAAAGAAATTTTAACAAGGAAATTCATAGCATTATAGAGCTCTCAAGAAACAAGAAAAAGCTCAAATAAACAATCTAACTTTACACTTGAAAAAGAACAACAAGTAAAGCCCAAAGTGAATAAAAGAAAGGAAATAATAAAGATCAGAGCAGAAATAAACAAAATAGAGTATAAATTACAGAAAAGGCCAATGAACCCAAGGTATGTTTCTTTGAAAAGATAAACAAGATTGACAAACTTTTTAACCAGACTCATCAAGAAAACAAGAGAGAAGACCCAAATAAACAAAATCAGAAATGAAAGAGAAGAAATAATAACTGATACCAAAAACTATAAAGGATTGTAAAAAAGTATTATGAACAACTATATGCCAACAAACTGGACAACCTGGATGAAATGGATAAACTCTTAGAAACATACAATTTTCCAAAGCTAAATCAGGGAGAATCAAAGAATCTGAATAGACAGATTACACCTAGTGAAGCTGAAGCAGTAATCAAGAAACTCCCAACAAACAAAAGCCCTGGCCCAGATGGCTTCACATGTGAATTTTATCAAACATTTCAAAAACTAACATGTCTCCTCAAACTATTTAAAAACTTCAAGGGGAATGAAGACATCCAAACTCATTTTACAAATACAGCATTATCCTAATTCCAAAACCAAATAAATATACTATAGGCCAATATCCTTGATGATTATATATGCTCAAATAGTCAACAAAATATTAGCAGACTGAATATAGCAATATATCAAAAAAGTCATACATTATGATCAACTGGGAATGCAAGTTTGGTACATTCACAAATCAGTAAATGGGATACACCACATGAACAAAGTGAAGGACAAAAACTACATTATTATATCAATAATCCTGAAAAAGCATTTGATAAAATCCAGTACCCATTTATAATAAAAAAAAAAATCTGTAAGCTAACTAAGAATAGAAGGAACACATCCAAACTTAATAAAGGCCATGTATGACAAACCCACAGCCAGCATCACATTCAATGGGCAAAAATTCAAGCATTCCCCTTAAGATCAGAAACAAGACAGGGCTATCCACTTTCACCTCTCTTATGCAAATAGTATGGGAAGTCCTAGCCATAGCAGTGATATAAGAAAAAGAAATAAAAGGCATCCCAATTGGATATTTGGAAAGGAAGAAGTAAAACTGTATTTGTGGATGGCATGATGCTGTACATAGAAAAGCCTAAAGATTCCACCAAGAAATTACTCTACTGATAAATGAATTCAGTAACAAAGCAGGATACAAAATTAATATCTAGAAATCAGTTGCATTTTTATATTCCAATAATACTCAGAAAGGGAAATTAAGAAAATAATCCCATTCGCAATTGCTTCAAAAAGAATAAAATACCCAAGAATAACTCTAACCAAGGACTTGAAAGACCTGTACTTGGAAAACTGTAAGACACTGAATAAAATGAGAAAGACACAAGTAAGTGCAAGCACATACTTGTTCATAGATAGGAAGAATTGACATCATTAAAATTTCCATACCACCCAAAGTAATCTATAGATTCAATTTGATTCTTATTAAGATACCAATGACTTATTTCCCAGAACTAGAACAAATATTTCAAAAATTTATATGAAACCACAAAACCTCTGCATAGTAACAGCAATCCTGAAAAAGAAGAACAAAGTTGGTGGAATCACACTACCTAATATCAATCTATATCATAGGGCCATAATAATCAAGACAGGGTGGTACTGGCATAAAAACAGATATAGATCAATGGAGCAGAATAGAAAGCCCATAAATAAACCCATGCCCTTATAGTCAATATTTGACAGAAGAAGCAAGCATATAAATTGGGCTAGAGATAGTTTATTCAAATACCTGCAGAAAAATGAAACTAGTCCAGGTTCTTATGCCACACACAAGAATATATTTAAAAGAATAGAGACTTAAATGTTAGACCTGAAACTATAAAAATCCTAGAAGAAAACATAGGCAGTAAAAGCTCCGACATTGCTTGTAACAATATTTTATATGATATATCTCCTCAGGCAATGGAAACAAAAGAAAAATTTAACAAATAAGACTGTATCAAACTAAACAGCTTTTGCACAGCAAACAAAATAATCAACAAAATAAAAAGACAACACATTGAATAGGAAAACATTTTGGTCAAAACATCTGATAAGGGGTTAATACCCAAAATTTATAAACAACTTATAAAAATCAACACCAAAAAACAAACAGTCCAATTTTAAAATGGGCGCAAAACCTGAATAGACACTTCTCCAAAGAGGACACATAGAAGGCCAACAGACATATGAAAAGATGCTCAATGTCACCAATCATCAGAGAAATGTAAATTAAAACCATAATAAGATATCACCTCAAAATAGCCATCATCAATAAAATAACAAATAACAAGTGCTGACAAAAATGTGGAGAAAGGAAAACACTACTGGTGGGAACACAGACTGATGCAGCCACTAAGGAAAGTAATATGCAGATACCTCAAAAAATTAAAAATGGAACTGCCTTATGACCCAGCAATTCCACTTCTGGGAATTTATCCAAAGGAATCCAGAACACTAATTTGAAAGGACATAAGCACCCCTATGTTCATTGCTGCATTATTTACAATCACCAAGATGTGGAAGCAGCTCAAGTGTCCATCAGTAGGTGAGTAAATAAAAGGGCTATACACATTTACATTTTGTGTATAGGATAAAGTAAGGGTTGGGCTTTTTCCCCCCCAGCATGTATTTGTCTATTTGTTCTAGCCCTATTTTCAAAAGATGTGTTTCCCTGTTGAATGAATTTGGATCTTTGGAAATCCATTGAACATTAAATGCACTTTTCTGATGTATTTGTACAGCTCCCGCAAGGAAGCACCACAAAGAACAGCGAATCACCCATTTGTGCCTGAACTGCTCTGAAAGAGCCATTTTCAGGAAGGTCTCTCAGGGAGGGTGGCAGTTTTCCTTGGTGACTTGCACAGCCAGGAGTGTACCTGACTCTCTACCTATTTGTCTATCCAGGTACATTTTATCAAGCACATGGGAAAAATTAAGTAAACAACATATTTTTTTAAAGGTATTTTAAACTTAGGCTGTGCATTGGTGACTTTCTTTATCTTTTGATTTTGGTGAGGAGATCTGATTACCCAGAAGTGTCATACAAATTCATAAATGCTGATTTAAAAGAGTGTGCAGTTTACAATTAGCCCCTGTGAGTGATTGTCTTATAATCCCACATATTACTCTAAATTTCTGCAATGCATTTATAATAACTGGCATTAAGGGAAAACAACAATAATAAATGTGCAGGGGAAATAACATAATTAATGCATTGTGGTTTTATGACTTATACTTAATGCAACCAAATCATTTTGTGGCTATTAGCAAAAAAGAGAAAACATGAAATTAGCAGCTGAACAGAGCCACCTAGCCATCATTCTGATTAACAGTCACTGTCGAAGCTTGTAGGGCTGCATTAAGATGACTCTTTCTCAGGGCAGTTTTGTTCCCGGCTACCCAGGCATCTCTACCAGGGCTCTTCCTTTTCTTACTCTCTGTGTACTCTGTCGTTCTCCGCCCCACTGTCCAAGCCTCAATGTTGATTTCAATGTTCTCTCTTCTTAGTTACACAGACTTCCCTGGTTGAAGTAATTAAATGATATTCTCACTTTTCTGGACATACAGTTTTGTCAATTGAGCCCACCAAGTGACAAACTGGGACCAATTACAGATAGTTGGTGTATCATTTGATAATTGTAAATTGATGCATGAAGACTGGTTTTATATGCTACTTTGATTCTACTTAGCTACAAATTCTGACAAAACTTGTTTTGAATAGAAAACCAGGGAAAAGTTAGATAAAAGTCACAGAAAGATAGTTTATAACTTATAGGTGCCAATGTCTTCTGTAAGTATTTCTTCCATCTTTGCTTATAAAAAATACTTTTAAAATTAAATTTTATCACTTATAACCCCATGTGTATGAAGTATATATTTTATAGAGTTTTAACTTTCTATCCTATATATGCAGACTTAAATTAGGATTTTTAGTTATAATATCACAGAATTTTAGACCTGGAAAAAGCTTAGAATTAATTTTATGAAGTCCAAGTTCCTAATTTTACTCATAAAAAAACATAAATGTGTAAGTAAAGAAATTAATTTCCAATCACAAAGCTACTTAACAATCCTGCAAAATGTTGAATTTATACTTCAGGAATCCCATTTTGACGTCACCCCTTCAGACTCCAGAATCTGGCACAAAACCCTGCACAGTGGAGATTTGCATGAATAATTAATAATCATAAAAGATGAAAGGAATCAATTCTCTTGAACACAATTAGGGATCCACCCTTGTAACCTAAAATTCACATGGTTTTCAGGATAAACATATTTTCCATGCATATTGAATGCATAGAAAATGTAGCCCAGAGGAGTGTTAAATGTTTTAAAAAACAAAATATGCCTGGAAAAGGAGCACAATTAGAACAGTAAAGGAGTGACTTTTAAAAACTCAGTCTGAGGCTCTTGAAGAATATCTCAACTTTGGGGAAATTACAGAAAAGTTGCAAGTTGCAAGGTACTGAGATTTGGTAATGACTGAGACATGCATGTTGAAATGCCTATCCTTGATTTTGCTGTGACGTGGTTAGATTGTGTCACTGTAATCCCAGCTAAGCCCTCAACAACCCCAATTCACATACCAGAAACAAACTGCCTCACCATCCCAGTGATCACTGTGACCAAATTTTGTGCAGAACTGATCTTCCTAAAACACTTGAGAAGTTGACAGCACCTGACTGCTCAAATAACGAATGCTGGTGAACAGCTGAATTATCTTTTCTCAGAATACTGGCAAATTTGTCATTTGATACACTGGGAAACAGTTTGAAGCTACAGATACTGCAGATGACCAACCCTAACATTTGTATTAATGAACCAGCCTTCATACCAGTTATTAAGGAAAAGCATACTGGTCATAACTTTCTCACCATATAAAGCCTTATCTTGAAAAAGAGATGGAAATCTTCTCTGTGTGGAAGAACAAAACTATCTTTGAAAAAAAATCAATGCAGTTATTTTCTTTTTAATAAATTACACCCACACCAGCAATGATGAATTCTACAAAAAGAGTAAAATCTTGACATCCATTGTAGCTCCAATCTCCCCATGCCTCAGGAAGAAACTTCTTTTCAGATGCTATCTCTGAGTTTATGGATGTGCTTCCTGGTGTCCACACAGAAGGAATGTACTGACCTCTAAGGGCCAGGGCTGTGATGGGAGGCAGACCACCTCAGGTAATGCCCGTGGAAGCAACTCACAGGCCACATATCTTGACATTATAGAGAGCATTGAATCTTTGGGTAATTTAAGTCAAGCAATAGTCAAAAATATTTTTAATATTAGGAGAGAAGAACATATACATAAATCATTATATAATAAAGCAAAAATCACTGCTACAAGAGACATTTAAAGTATTATAAAATATTGATGGAATTCTTTATTTAACTTACAGCGTGAGGAGAGTTATACAATGGTGTGGCATTTTAATTGAGCTTTGAACAATTATTTGAATTCTAATAGGAAAGAAAACCATAGAGATTGCATCCTATGCTGCAGGAGTAGTAAAAGCATGAATATTTATCCTGCGTTTAGGAATGAAGAGGAGGCCAGAGATGGGAATGTAAATTGTGGGGAAGAAACAGGGTTATACGATGGTCAGCTGAACTTTTGCCTCCAAATCTCTTCTCCAGGCAAGGACCCAGTTCCATGCCGTATCACAGAACAGAATCCCCTCCTACAGGCTGCTGAGGTGGGAGCTTTTTAGGAGCTAGAAAGAGACTGAAGGGCAGGAGTGTGGACATCCTGTAGTATGCCTGCTCCTCTCTCACTCAGAGCATGACCTCTAGGAGCAACTGCACCTTCTTCATGGCTGCAGCTTCCATGGAACAGCCCCACCCTGCAGAGTTTCACTTCTCACTCACAAGTCCCCCGCTAGGATTAGAGTGGCATCTTGGTTCTGTCAATACCCCACCTCCTCACATTCTCTCTGCCCAGCGGGGGGTAGTGACTTCATGGTTGTAATTGAAGGAAATCAAAATATGTCACCCAAAATAATACCTCTTTGACATAAAATTTATTTTGAGCTAAAAGCAATTAAGAAACAGGAAAAGCTTTCTCTGCTGTCTCCTTTTCTGCCTAAAGGCAGAATATAAATTCTCCCCTTGCTGGAGACAGATGATCAGCCCAGATATAGCCCCAGAGCAATCTGCAAGCAAACCTTACTCCATTAGCTCTCTTCCATACATTTTCCTCCCCACAATTCACCATCCTTCCAAGCCTGAAACGGCTTTGCTCTGTGCTAACATTTCTCTACAAATTTATTGTTCTTTGCTGAAGATGCTATATATAAACTGCAGTTCTAAGCCACAGCTTTCAATTACTTTTCACTGAAGTTTTGCCCACTTGATGTGCACTATAGGTTTAATAAACTGTGTTTCCCTTGTTAATCTGTCTTTTGTTAAAAAGCCCCAGGCGAAACTTCAGGATTGGTAGGGATAAAAAGTTGCCTCCCCTACATGGCTAACCTATGGCTCACTTCTCTACCTGCCTTTGACTTTGACTTAGCTTTCCCATCACTTGTGTGGCTAAATTACTATATTAAATTTCTCAGTTGAAAGCCCTGGATTTGTTTCTGTTTTCTGCCTGGGTTCTGATGGAAGCAGATAACCATTAAAAATGACTAATAAGAGTAGTAGTAGCTTCAACTTCACCTTTCTTTGCCTTTTCTTATTTTTTTCCTCTTTTAAAACCTTTAAAAATGGTTGGTTTTATTGTAGCCTTCACTGGTAGCACAGTGGATAAGGTGCTGGCCTGCAAACCTAAAGGTCGCAGGTTCGATTCCCCAGCCAGGGCACATAACCAGATTGCAAGCCAGGTCTCCAGCCAGGTCCGTGGCTGGAGGCAGGTGAAAGGCAACCATACATTGATGTTTCTCTCCCTCTCTGCTTCTCTCCCTTCCTCTCTCTCTCTGGAAATAATAAATAAAACCTTTAAAAAAATGGTTGGTTTTGTTGGTGTGCTCACTTGTCTTTTAATGGATTTGGTGCACATCCTATCAGCTTTAATAGGTTTTCTAAACACTTCATTTAATTGCCCAAAACATCCTTGAGCATCTATGAGCAATTATGTCCAGAAACTGTATGTACTAATTGAACGCCTGCCCACAAAAAGCAATATGCCATATACACCACCATATAGCTAAATAATTAACACATGGTATGATCATGCTTGACCAGTGTTGACAGAGTCAGCAGAATGCCAAGGAGAGAGAAACTAGTTCTTGACTGGCAGGTAGTAAAGGAGTATAAGGGGAAGAACATTACAGAAGGGAAATGGGAAAAGATGAATAATGGTAATAGGAAAAAATAATGATAATAGGTATTTACTTAGTGCTTACAGTGTTTGACACTTTTTAAAAAGTGCTTTACATATACTCTCTCATTTAATCCTCAAAACAACTCTCCAAAGTAGGTACTATAATTATCCCCATTAACCAGATGAGAAAACAAGGTAAATAGAATTTAAGTAACTGCCCCAAAGTGTGGACAAAAGCATGAAGATAGGAGGATGCAGAAAATAGCCAGGAAGTAGAAGTCACTCAGTGAAGTTCTTATTTTATTGTTTGAAATCACCTATATTGCAGGTTAGGAAAACCCTCTGAAGAAGTTTGGACTTAATACTATGCAGCTGAAAGGAACCCATTTTAAATCTCCTAGAAGGAAACACCAGCCAAGAAGCAGGGCATATTGTCATGATTTTGTACCAAATTACTACAGTAACTAATTTGCAAACTCTTGGTTCATCAAGAATAATCCTAAATCAAATGTAAATTAAAACTGAAGAAACATGACAGTAGAAGCAAAATGTTTCTCCTGTTCCACAGGTAATTGGCCTGTACGAATTAACTTATGTATAAGTTAAGTTCAAAATTTCATTATTGAGAATTAGGGATCACATTTATAAAAAGCAAAATGCAAAAGTACCCCTTTTATGTGTTCATTGATTAACACAAATCTTGGTTGTAATGCATTCAAATTCCTACTCTGCACACTACCAAACATGTTACGATAGCATACCCTCATTTAGTTTAAAATGCAAATATAGATGAATAAGTCTGATATATATAATGTCAGAAATAAAAAATGTAGTACTGTCACATACTCAACATAAGGAACATATTATTGTTTGCATTTAAATATTGCATAGTTTTTACAAAATTATGCATTTTAACAATTTTCTGTTGTGATAGCTTTCACTCATTTAGTAAAACACTAGCCGCTAGAGGGCAGACTTGACCAAGTCATTTCTATGCTTCGGCTTGTTATTTGTATTACATTTTGAATTTGAGATGTGGTATGCTGTTGAATTCAAGGTGTGTGGGTTTTCTTTACAAGTGAATCTCGAACAAGCAAAAACTTTTTTTGATACTTCAACTCTCAGAATCTTATTTTCTTATAAGATACCAAATCCCAGTCTTTTCTTTGTTTTCAACCATAATGAAATTAAATTTACAATAGATAAACTCATATAGTAAAATTTCAGTTTGTTGTTATATAGGAATAACAATGTCTATCAGCACTTGAGCTTATGTTTCTTGTTATCTACACTGAAAATCTAGTTATGTATATAATCTAATTTAATTCTTACAACAGGTCTATGAATAAAGTGTTATTATTCTCACCCATAAGAGGAAGAAACTAAGCTCTGGCTGGTGGCACAGCGGATAAGCCATTGGTCTGCAAAGGTCACTGGTTCAATTCCCAGGCAGGGCACATAACCAGGTTGCAAGCCAGGTCTCCAGCCAGGTCCGTGGCTGGAGGCAGGTGAAAGGCAACCATACATTGATGTTTCTCTCCCACTCTGCCTCTCTCCCTTCCCTTCTCTCTGAAAATAAGAAATAAAATATTTTTAAATAAATATTTTAAAAGATGAAAAAATTAGATATTTTTTTTTAATTACAAATTATGAGGCAAAATAGTAATTCAGACCATTTATGTAATTCCAAAATTTGTGTATACTATGACTTCTTATTTTTTTCTGTTTTAATTATGAAATATAAAATACATCCAGAGAAGCCCATAATGTACAAATATACAACTTAAACATAATTGTATAGCAAATATTCATTTCACCACCAGCCTGTTCAAAAAAGCATTCATAGCTCCTGCAGAAGCACCAGATGACCTGTTCACTCTTCACAGTCCCTTCCCCTTGAAAGATAATTATCATTTTCATTTTTGTAGTCATCATTTCTCTTATTTAGAAGGTTTGTAAGATATATATAAATCTATTTATAACATATAGATTCATCTGATGTTTTTCTTCTTTTACTCAATATTATATTAATAATGTTTATCTATAGTGAATACAGTTATAATCCTTTACTTTTCATTGCTACATGAAATTAAATGCTCTATGTAATATACCATAATTTTATTATCTATTCTACTATTTACAGGCATGTGGATTGCTTCCAGTTTTGGATTATTATGAACAATGCCATTACAATACATTTTGTACATGTATTTTATTGCACATATAAAAAAATGTGTCTTTAAGATGTATAACTGAGAGTCAAATTGCTAGATCATAGAGTTTACCTGCATATCTTCAATTTTATTGGAAATGACTCAAAAGTCCATTGCAGGGACTGAAAAAAAAAAATGGAGTATATCATGGATAAATCCCCAAATATTTATGCTGAGTAAGGGAAACCCAGCATAAAGAGGGTACACTGTATAATTCCATCTCTATAAATGCTAAAAACTAAAACTATCTTAGAGTAATAGAATGCAGGCCAGTTATTTTCTGAGGAAGGCAACGGAGGTGAAATAAAGATAAATGGTTACAAGGGCACTGGGAAACTTGTGTGTGTGTGTTTCGGGGAGAGCTTGATGAAAATGTTATCAAGAAGATTTTACAGGTATGTTCATACGTCAAAAGTCATTCAATATATTATATCTTAAATATGTGCAATGTGTGATAATATGTCAATTAAATCTGAAAAAAAGATTTAAAAGAATCAAGTTATTTTAATTTGGACATTTTTTACTACTAATGATTAGAATATTTTCCCTCTGTGGCTAGAATTTGAATTGACTGTTCTTTAAATTTATTTTTTTATAAAATCTTAGGTCTATTGTCTTTTTCTTTTCTTTTTTTTTTTTTTTTTGCTGTCAAGTTTTTTGTTTTTATTGAGTTTATTGGGGTGACACTATTTAACAAAATTACACAGGTTTCAGGTGCACAATTCCACAACACATTATCTGTACTCTGTATTGTGTGTTCACCACCTCAACTTGTGTCCCTCACCATTTATCCCCTCTTTACCCTCTTCCACCTCCCCCTTCCTTCCCTCCCCCCATAATCACCACACTGTTGTCTACATTTATGAGTTTTTTCTCACTTTTTCTTTCTATTTTGCTCAAACCCTCCATCACCTCTGACCTAGTCCTTCCCCACCTTTTGCCAACAGCTGTCATAATTTATTTTTCCTCTACACCTAAAAGTGGTGGGCCCACCCTACTTCTCAGCCATAGAGAAGTAAGCCAGTCCTTATAACATGTTATGTGATGTAGATAGACATATACATACATTACTGGCCCTAATTCTTCACCACTTTCTGTTTTTACACACTTTCTATGACCTCATTGTGGGTGGGTAAAATTTTTCAGCCCCTTGATTGTGGTTTTCCCATATGACTAGCTTTGGCCAGTGGCAAGTGGACAGAAGTGATGATGTTTGTCATAAGCCTAGGTTTTAAGGGACCTTGCATGATTCCCCTTGTCTTGTTGCAGTTCTGCCACACAACAGGAAGCGCTCCCCCACAACCACACTTGTTTCTTCAGTTTGGGCCTCAGAATATACACACATATAGTGGAACAGCCTCTGCCAACCAATTCCAACAGCAATAATTTGAAGCAGAGCCACTCAGCTAAGCCCATCCTAGCATAACCAACTGCAACCAACCCTCAAATGCAGATGATGAGAAATAATGCTTATTTAAGTCACAATATCTTGGAGTAGTTGCTTAGGTAGCAAGAATTAACCATATGTAAGATCCTAACAGGTCAAATTTCTTATATCTCTCATTTAAAAACCCTGAGTAATTAATTTGAACTTGTGACTTAAGGTAAAATCTTATTAAACTTGTGTCATATATTTTGAAACTTTGAATAATTTTAGGTTTACTATGATTTCGAAGTCAAGATATTAGATCAATAAGAGTCATTTAATACTCAGGAAGGTTTAGTAAAGCAATCAAATAAAATAGGAAATTAAATACATTTAATTTTTGGATAGTTTTTAAAATTTGAAAAAGTTTACTTCATTACATTTTTAAATAATACAAAGTGTTTTCAAAGCCCTTTATGATATTTTTCAGCCTATATTAAAGCTAAACATGTATATACTCTATGACACAACAATTTTTCCTAGATAGGTACCCAACAGAAATGTTTCTCTATGTTTTTCAAAAGGCATATTCTGGAATGTTTGGAGTAGCACTATATGTAATAGCCTTAAACTGGAAACTACCTACATGTTCATCAATGCTAGTTTAGATGAGAATAAATTATCTTTATCAATTGCAAAAATATGAATTAAATAATACATTATCACATGAAAATCAGACCCCAAAGAATAAATTGAATAATTTGTAGAAGAAATAAAAACAATCAAAAGCAATCTGTGCAATTATAAGTCAGAATATTGAATATTCTAGGTAATAGCTAGACTGTGGCATAAAAGGTACTTTCAGGGTGCTGATGATGTTATGTTTCTCACTTGGGTTCTCGTTTCACTGCTTTGAGACAATGGGAGACTATGTCCACTCCAGACTTAGTTAATCTAGCAAACCTGCTTGTCTGTACCACAGATGATTCAAATGAAAGGAAAAGCACTGCAGTTGCTAATGTCCAGCTTTAACAGATGGAAACTTAAACAAAATCCATCAGCCTCTGCCATTTCTGTAAAAAACAAACAAACAAAAAGCCAGGGCATTGGAAAATGGACTGTTACAAACTCCAGATACCTCAATTCCCCTACTTGATCTTCCCAAAGCTATGATTGAGTGAACCAACCACATCATCAAAACACAACTGGCAAAATTGATGAAAACCATCCAAATATCGTGGCCATGGGCATTACCATTAGTCCTTCTAAATCTAATATCTACCCCATTTGTGGCTCATAAATTCTCACTGTCTGAAATAATTACTGGGCGCCTCATGTAACTAATTCCTGCCTATTTTGATCCACAACTAATACAAGCAGGCATCCACTGAAACTATCCATGCCTTAGTAGAGCGATCTTTCCATAGCTCACTTTCAGAAACTGAAAACCTCAAACACCACACTTTAATCTGGAGATTTTATTTATTGTAAAAGGCACCTCCAAAAAATACTTCCTTCCAAGGGCCAAGGAATAGATTCTTGGATTTACATATCACACCTGAAGAAAGTTTCAAAGCCCGATTAGACTTTCACACTGTTCTATGATCTAAACTTAAATATTTCTAAGACAACGCTGACAACATCTGAGGCAGAAAGCTCTCCCAAGATAATTAGAGTAGGCCTGCATACCCTTTTTTTTTTTTTTTCCATTGCTTATCTCATTCCTAACACTAGCACTGCTAATTTCACCTAATTTCCCTTGATATTACTTAAATGTGAGGTTCCTGCACACAAAGTCCCCTGCATCCAGCTTTGGTCAAACCCTAGCAGTGGTCTTACGGGCACCACCTGGTTTGTCTGGGACAAATGGCACTCTCAGTGGGCCAATGAATTCCTAGATAACTGGCAGATCATAGGCCAATGCTTACAGGAAACATGGATTATTCATATTGATATCCATTACAAATCTGAGCCCTCCCATTCACCCTCTCATTGTCCCTCCCCTCTACACCTTCACAGCCCCCTAAATAAGAAGTCCCATAAGATATTCAGACCTGTCTCCATGGGGAGGGCAATCTTTTATCCTGTCATATGATCATAAATCTCTCTCAGATGCTGGGAAGACTTGCCAATTCCCCCACCAGGGTGATAGCTGCCGAGTCCTTAACCAATGTAGTTTTGGACAATATAATAGCTCTTGAGTATTTACTTAGGAGGCATATGTGTAATAGCAAAAACAACCTGTTGCACTTGGATAAATTCCTCTGGGAAAGTAAAAACAACATAAATTAGACAAGAAGTCCATTGTTTGCAACAATCTTTACCTGCGACCCCTGGTCTTTTAATCTGTTTAGCTGGTTAACTTCAGGTTTGGGTTCCTGGTTTAAGACCATTTTACAAAGGGGATTTTTTATTTGATCTTCATTTTATTTTTCATTTTTTGTATATTTATTTTAAAACTCTTTGCCTGTTGCCTGTCAAATCCCTGAAGAAACAATGCACTGAATAGGATGATGTTGGCCCAACACACCAAGATGACCTCTGATACTTACAAGATACAAACTCTGAGTAGAAAATGCCTGAGAGTTCCTTCTTCTACCTTCCTGAACACTCAAATATGGCCTTAAATGCCTTCCAATCACTCTATACCTTTCCTCTGATGTAGGACATGACAACCAGGAAAGGTTCTTCCTGACACTAATGGACAAAACCACTAAATACAGAACCCTCATTCAAAATGGATTCAGAAGCCATGAAGGGCAAGCTCTCACACATCCCCTGTCATTTATGTAGTCAGCACCTGAAGCTTATACAATAAAGAGGAAGAAGGAAGGACTCTTCCCTGTTTGCCTCCATAATGACCAGCTGCCCATCCTCTTTCCTCAGCAATAGCCATCAGCCCACTACCAGACAGCAATAGGAGACCACCACAACCTCCCGGCAATCTTCCTCTAAAACCCAATAAAAGCTGACCTCTCTTTTGTCTCCTCCTACTTGCCTGTGGTTTGCCATAGTTTGCATATCCTCAGCTAGTCTCTAAATAAACACCATTGCTGCTTGAATAATCTGTTCTTTAAATTTTAATTTAGAGAGAGTAGCTTTTGCATCCCTGGATTCAACCATCTCTGAGGCCAGTTCATTTCAATCCCAGCCTTGTCTGTGGTTTGATTACTTGATCTAATACTATTCTTCTCTTTTTAAAATTTACTTACGTAGTTCAGGTTGAGTTTTGCTACTTATAACTAAAATAGTTATAAATGACAAAGCAAACTATAGTTTCTTTTTGTTTTAATCTTATGGAAGTCATTAATATTAATTGCCACATCCTGCAAGAGGGATTGGGATATTAAACAACAACAACCAAAAAAAAATGGCTTTAAAGAATAAAATATGAATTGGGGACCCAGAGAGAACAAAATCAAGTACTTTCTAAATAAAGTAAGAAGACAAAATTAGAACGACATGAGTAAAGATCAAAAGATGCTGACAAGCCATATTAAAATAATTTTTTTCCAAAATCTCACACACACGCACACACATACACCATTGAGCCAGGTTTCATAAGAAGGAACTTCAATTTTTCATAGGTACAGAACATACATCCAAAACATTATGATTGTTTTTTTATAATCTTTAAATCCTGATGTTCCAAAGTACTTACAGTTATTATAATTTTTTTGTGCAGACTTCTTTATCCTAGCTATAAGTAAAATACACCCCTGCAGTTCCAGGTACTTCTCTTTTTCCTGTGTTTTCTCACTTCTCAATTCTCACTTATCTCTGATGAGATAAAATGATTCATGTGTGAGGGGGGTCACACATTTACTTTTCCTTTTACACACTTGGTAAGTGCTTTCCTCTGACACCTGAGAAAAGAAATAAAACATTCATAATGAATAATTAAGGAAAAGTGGTAACCAGAAGGAATAGGAACTTTGGGCTACTGGGGGTAGAAGCTAGTCCTGAGTTTGGGGGTGCATGCACTGTGAGGAGAGAAAAACTGGAGGAACCAAAATAGCACAGTTAGGAGAGCGAACTTAGCAGTTGAAGAGTTTCCCAGTAGTTTGTTAGTGAAAAACTACAAAGGATATGATATTCTAATTGGATTTTCCAGGAACTAAAATATGACTTGAGTACTCCTGTCCAATCTCTGATTGAAACAGTACAATGTGTATTGTGCACAGGTTGATAACAGAGAATACATATAGTGCATATGAAAAGAACATACCTCTACCTAGTACCAGTCACACTGTCTTGAGAAGGACTCAAAGGAGGAAGAGTTTTCAAAATAATCAAGTCAAAAAGAAAGAAGGATAAGGTCTCAAGGAAGGGCCAAATAATCAAAGATCACATCTTATCAGGAACAATGCTGATCCAACCCAGTTCTAGGTCAAAAGCAAAGAAGCACATTTTGATAAATGAGGGCAAGGATACAGAATTAGGATGTCAACTAATGGGAACTATAGAGGTGCATCATTTCAAAAGTCTCATTTTAAAACAAGAGGAAGAAAAGTAATGCAAATCCTTGTAACTTAGATGGGGGATAGGGAAATCAGGAAATGTGAGGGGGAAAAAAACACATCCTACCAATGGATTAAGGGGCAGGATTACTTACAGGGCAGCAACATACAGAGACCAGAGAACTGTCATGTACCCAATGAATCCAAGCAAGAAGTGGCCACAAAACTGACAACAAGTTTCTATACCACCAAATGCATTTACCTGTGCCCTCAAGAGGCAAATCCTCTAAGAAGCCATCTGTAGCCAGCATTATCTGTCTCAGCATGGACAGGATCAGAGCGTCCTTTATAGGATCAGATCCCACTCTGAGGTGTAACTATTGGCAACCAAGATATTAGAAAGAGCAAATCCAAGTGTTCTGTGGACTTCCTGTAGCTGCAATACAGAAATTAAAACGTAGAAATCTCAAAACAGTGAAAAATACTATTTAATGCCAATATAAACTAAGAAATACCTACCTACAAAGGGAAGTGTTTGGCAATATTTTTTGTTGTGGAAAATGAATATAGAGATCTGGCCTATAAAGTACTTTTTTTTTAAAGAACTTCACAAGTTAAACACTTAACATCACTGCTAATTTTCATTTAGAGTATCTAACAGATTCATTATGAATCAAAGAGGAAGATAACAATATTTCTATAATCCTATGATATTGTAATAGTGGCAGAGGGGGTCCCAGAGTCCCCAAAGCTCAAGGTTTTCAGGGTGGGGAAAGGAGATAATATAGTTTTTAAGGTACTTTGCATATCTGTGGCAAGTTGTTAACTAGATAATAGCTGTGCTGATTCATTATGAATCAAAAAGGAAGATAACAATATTTCTATATAAGCTACTTTGATATGGGAGCATTTTTAATATCCTTACATTAAACTCCATAATTTTCTCCAGTTTCTTTTTAAATGTTATTCTGAGGATGAGTCAAATGTACTAATTTAATGCTGATGTTCAATTCTTTTTTAAAAGGTTTCCGTTACAATTGACATTCAATATTATTTTATATTAGTTTCAGATGTAGAGTGCTGATGTTTAATTTTTGCTCAGACTGGTTTATCTGTGCAACCAAACTACCTAGGATCAATATCAGGACTGTCTCTCCTTAGCACTGTCAATAAACATTGGCAAATGCTTTACTCTCTGTGCTTTTGTTTTCTCATCTATAAAATAGGGTAATAACAATTTCCACTTCATTAGGTTGTTATAAGTATTAAATTAAAAAATCAATCACATATTCAGAGCTCAACAAATATTAGCTATCATTGCATTCTCCCAAACTGTTCCCACCTCCGTGTTCCTTTTGACTCTATTCTGCATCCAGGTGTTAGATTCACTTTTTATGAAGCTGAATTTGGTCATATCCTTACTCTTTCAAAAAGTTATAATTTCCCATAACGCACCTGATTATGTAAAATCAAATGTTGCTTTCTCTCTTAATCGTTCCCTACAAGGACCTAACCCTCCACTAAACTGAAGAGCTCCATGCTTCCTGAAATGCTGCTTTTTTCTGCACTGATATATTCACTTAAGCTGTCTCCATGGAGTAAATTTTTCCCTTTTTCTGTGGCTTCACTTCCCAAAATACTCCTCTGCTTTAAAAGCCATTTCCCATGCCACCCTAGTAATGAAATCTTCCCCATGCCCATTAGTACAGTATTTTCCTTCTCTAGACTTTGAAAGTATTTTACTTTTAATCATTTCATAATATTTATTATACTCAATCATACTATATTATTTTGTCAACTTGCTCTCATCTAATTCCCCTATCTCCTCATCTCTATCTACAATGGAAACTTTTTAGTACAGGGAAATTATTATAATTATCTGTGTATCTGATTAGAGACTATCACACTGGCTCTATCATTAAAGGTAATCAACAAATATTTTTTTAATTGAACCTAATTGAATTAAATTGCAATAAATGAAATTATCTGTGCCAGTGTAAAGATAAATAAATATTCAATATTTAAAACTTGGGAAATAAGTATGAATTATCCAAGCAATTGTTCCAAATGCTCTTAAACTCCATAGACACTATTTTTATTTTTATACACAGTAATATTGTTACTGAACAAAGCAAGTCTCATTCACATGGTACCCTGGTGTATAACCCAATAATTCATGTTGAGAAAAACAGGTCTTTATTTACAATATTCCAACCTTTGGGAGACTGGAAATCACTTCAGCTTGGGGCCCTGCCCCACCCCCACTCCCCATGACACCCAGCACTTCCCTTGCTCCCAAAAGGCTATAAGCCAAAACCAAGCCCAGTAGTTCACCATTCCTTTCCTGTCAGGTCTCTCCTTCATCAGGATCTGGGGTATGTTGTTATTATTATCTGCACAATAGTCCAGGAAAGCATGTGCCATATTACAATGGATTATGATGAAGCTGAGAAAAGGTACAAGTTCTAAAAGTGTCTTTTCCATATGTCCTGAGTTCCAAGAGTCCAGATAGAGTCCTGGACTACAAGGCAGAGTCCTTGGTGGTTTTGGAGAAGGCTGGAATGGGCACAATCAGAACAGCAGGGTGTCTGCTTTCCTATAATCCAGGCTGCATAGCAGAATCCTGACTAGGACCTGCATAGCTGCTTCTTCCTTCTCACCAGAGATCAGCTTCACTACTAACTGCATAGCTGCTAACTCACTACAGGCAGCATGACTGAATCCCCTTCCAGCTCACAACCCCCTCCTCAGGGCAACCCCTCCTCTTCTCTTCTACGTTCACTCTGCCTGCCTGCATGGCCCTCGCCCATGGAGGACCAGCTCCCCTACAAAGCTGTCTCACTGCCCCATCATGGCTCCCTTCCTATACATCAGACCTCCTAGTGGACTCCCCCCTATACCTTTTCAGACTGTGTGGCTTCTCCCTTTTTATGACTGCCTGTCCTTTTTTTTCTTTTTATTGTTTTTAAAGATTTTATTTTATTATTTTTAGAGAGAGTGGGGTAGGGAGAAAGGCAGAGTGGAAGAGAGACAGCAATGTACAGTTGCTTTTCATTTGCCTCCAGCTATGGACTTGACTGGAGACCTGGCTTGCCACCTGGTTGAATGCCCTGGCGGGGAAACAAACCAGCAACTTTTGGGTTTGCAGGCCGGTGCCTTACCCGCTGTGTCACCAGCCAGGGACTTGTCCTTATCTTAAATGCTGACCCAGAGCACCATTCATAAAAGCACCTTAAACCTATCATCTGCCTTTTACCTGGGGGCAGCACAGCTTCCCTTCTGGAAAGGCTAGGATTTTTTTTTTTTTTTAATATTTTATTATTTTTTCAGAGAGAGGGAAATGGAGAGAGGCAGAGAGGGAGAGAAACATCAATGTATGGTTGCCTTTCACCTGCCTCCAGCCACAGACTTGTCTGGAGACCTGGCCGGCAACCTGGTTATATGTCCTGGCTGGGGAATCGAACCTGTGACTGTTGGTTCACAGGAGGCACCTTATCCACTGGAAAGGCTAGGATCTTAAACCTATCATCTGCCCGTTGCCGTGGGCTGCAGCACAGCTATTATCTAGTTAACAACTTGCCACAGATATGCAAAGTACCTTAAAAACTATATTATCTCCTTTCCCCACCCTGAAAACCTTGAGCTTTGGGGACTCTGAGACCCCCTCTGCCACTATTACAATATCATAGGATTATAGTGACATATCAGAAATGCATTTACAAAGAACATCATTCATTACCTTGAACTTCACAGGCACACATCTGTATATGTCTATAAGGTATCCTTTCATAATCAGATCCATGCTATCCACACAGGTGAGCAAACCAAATGTACCACACCTATAACTAACAGTTTTTTATTGTTTTTATTATTATACATAGTATCAGTATCTTTATTAGTTAACCAGCTATCAATTATGCAATAGACAATTTATGGAACAATTTCAGAAATTAGGGAAAGTCCCCTACCCCCAATAAAATATTCTCCTGAACTGTTCATAAGTAGACAAGATTTTTCTGCCATAGGAAGTCCCCTTCATTGCCTCCAATGGCAAGAAATCAGCCTTCAGATGAAACCACCTCATGGAAGAGGTAACTAAAATTTATGCTACAATATTGCAAATTGATTTTCCTTTTTATTAAATATATTGACCGCTGCTTAACAAAATTATACAGATTGCTGGTGCACAATTCCACAGGTGATTAATTTTACGTACTGCCTAATAGTTGTGTCTAGAGATTAGAGAGAAGAACAAAGGACTCAAATAAACAAGATGAAGAAAAAGAGGCCTCGACAAAATACAATATGTTGAAATATTACAAACAAACTGTTCTTATGTCCCACAGTTAGAAAATACCTTCCTATATACAACCCTTACAATGTTTACATTTCAGTGAGCATATCAGTCAACCACTCCCTGCTTTCAACTTTATCAAAGTTGTGATAAACTGGCTCTTTCCCAAACAGAAGGGATAATAAGGCCCAGAAATATCAGGGTGGGGCTTCTTAATTCCCTAATCCTGTTTACCTTCTCCAAAACCTTTATGTTACCTCTCTTTACCAAACATCTCTCCTGCCTCTTTTTAAAAATGTTCTTTTTCTCTTTTCCAATACCAGGCACAAGGGGAAGTCTAGGATCTCTGGTAAAGACGTGCATGCTAACATGCATTGGTAGTAGGTAATGAGGACTATGCTAAACTCTTCACATTTACTAATTTATTTAATCCTTACCAAAAACCTGTGAGGTAGGTGCCATTATTATATTAATTTTATAGATTAAGAAATAGAGGCATAGAAATTGTAAATCATTTGCACAAAGATATTCAGCTAGTGAGTGCTTGCTTGATTTGAATGAAATACACTGATGGGATAGTAAGATTCAAATGTGCACTTTCTTCAGTTCTTCATCCTGTTCAAAAACCATTCTACAATATAGTCTAATCACTTACCCTTAGAGGTGAAGTGGAATGAGACTCACCATACTTTATCATCTCCTTTCAAACTCTTCTGATCTTTGCTACTAACTCATTAGAGAGGCGTTCAACAGAGTTGGCTGTTAGAATACAGGGGCAGACAACCTGGAGACAGTATATACCTTTGAACTTTAGTTGTACCTGGACTTTAGTTAAAATTCTAACAGTCAATATTTACATATCTAACCTGGCAGGAATATAATAATGGAACCATCATCTTAAAGATGACTTAATAAAGTTATCTTGTCCAGGAATCCCTGAGGAGATGTTAATGAATGACTGGCTCCATCAGCTAGGCCCTCTTAACACTCCCTTGCTAATGGAATTTGGGTAAAGAAGCCTACTATCCTTTGATCCAGGTATCTGTGAGAATGTCTGTATAAAAGCTCCAACCCAGTGATGTCAGGTTGAATATAGGCTTTTCCAAAGCCTCTTCCCTTTCCACTCCCTACTTTCCCCATTCCCCCTTTCCTTCCCCTAATAAACTCATGGTTTAATTCCACAGTGGTCTCCGGATGTGATTTCTCAGAGCAGGGCTGATCTTACGTTGGCATCAAACACAAATGCTGCACAATGGATTCTGTCCTTCAGCACTGGGAGGCCCGTATAGTTACCATGACCTGGTGTGACTGGTTTCATGAAATTAAACTGTGAGGTAAACATGAAGAATATTAATTCAACAAATGTTTATAAGCATTTACTACATACCAGGCAATGTGCAGTTGAATAAAGCAGTGAACAAAACAAACAATTCTCTGATATTATGATGTTAACAACCTGGTAGAGAAGACAATCATTATGGAAGTAACTAGCAGTCCTTTCACATAGGAAAAGCTTCTGCAAAGAAGGGACATGAAGTATAAAGCTAAAAAATGGGTGAATTAATCTAAAGAAGGGAATAAGAATATGGCAGAAAATTTTCTAGACAGATTAAGCAATGTGGGCAAAGGTTGTAGAGGTGGGCACATTCAGAAAGGAACCTGGTATTGTAACAGGACCCTTTGGTGGGGGTGGGGGCATGTTGGTCCTCAGTTTTAATGGACCTGTTTTGTCCACTGCCAAAAATGACTCTTAATAACAGAGTTTGGTGAAAAGAAAAGGCATTTTGTTTATTTGAGGGTTATACAAATTTATATTAAAGGTGCGTGTATGCCATTAACTTCCTCTCCCTTTAAAAACACCCCAAATAAAGCCCTGGCTGGTAGCACAGTGGATAAGGTGCCGGCCTGCGAACCCAAAGGTTGCAGGTTCGATTCCCCAGCCTGGGCACATAACCAGGTTGTAAACCAGGTCTCCAGTCAGGTCTGTGGCTGGAAGCAGGTGAAACGCAACCATACATTGATGTCTCTCTCTCTCTCTCTCTCTCTGCCTCTCTCTGCCTCTCTCCCTTCCCCTCTTTCTAAAAATAATGAAATAAAACCTTTTTTCAAAAATAAATAAATAAATAAAAACACCCAAAATATATTAAAAACACCTAACATGTACAGTCCTGCCCAATTAGGCTAGCTTTAAAATAGTCAAGCAAGTGGGACCATTTTTCAGAAACACAGTTCACAGCTTAGCATTCCAGTTATAAATTCAAAGTTCCCAGCAGCTGCTGTACCCAATTAGGGGAGGGTCTTGCACACACTTCCTAACTCTTACACCACGTGTAATTCCCTATCTCTGTGCAAGCTGCATGTCTCCCTTCCCTCCCTTGCACACCCCCCAACCCTGTGAGCTCTTTCCTGTTTCTCAAGCCTCCTGTCTGTCTGGGGGTCATGCAGGAGAGGGAGAGAGCCAAGGAAGCCGCAGCCTGAGCAAGAGGGAGCCCCGTAACGGCTGCCACCTTACTTTAAATCCCCTTTGACATAATGTGCACAATAAACAGTTCTGACTACTGACAGGATTTTGTCCTGCACTGTAAGCCTTTCATCACTATCCTCTGATCAAAGCCCCTCCTATTTTCTTGCTGTGAAAAGGACAATGGCTAGTCCACTGAGCCTCACCCCACCCAACAGTTCCAAACTGCCAAGTGAGGGATTTTGGCTTTCTCCTGCTCTGTAACAATGTCAATACTTGTAAATAATTCTAAACTAATAACAACCTCCCACATGTCGTATCAATAGGAGGGATATTTTATCAGATAATGGACTTCACTCAGATCTTGAGTTTCAGTTTTTCTTTAAAAGTTTTGTCTCAGGTCTAGTGAGAACTATTTAAGAAGTAGTAAAGGATAATAATTTCAGAGAAAACATGTCTTTTAGTGTATTGTGGAAAGTGTATGAGTACAGAACTGCTATTATTATAATTAAAAGTGTAATGCTTATAGGCAATATATAAATAATTTTTAGAAATCCCTTTAATGAAATCTAATGTATGAAAAATGTGTAATCATATTTTTCATTGGCTTCTGTAATGGTACAAAAAGAATGCCTGTAGCTGACTGAGTGTCTGAAACATTTTATTCTTTTAAAGGAATAAACACCACATGAGTTACTGCAACATATTCTTACTCTGGAGCCAATTAATGTATTTTTGTTCATTTTTGCTTCTGTAATATCAAGAAAAAAATTGAATAATTTATCATGAAATATTTCAATTAAACAAATTCTGTCTCCAAATAATGTGCAAAGAGTAAACTAATGATTGTGTGTTAAATACAAAGATGGATAAAAATGCATGTGTATACTCACTGATTCTCTCTTGTCCTGTAAGTATGAAATGTGTATCTAACTTACCATAACTTCTTAAGCTTTGTTTAATATTTGTTACACAAAAATGAATGTACTTGTGGAGAAAATATCAGGAAAATGTACGAAAATGTATGAGATGAAAGGAAAGATGCTTGTTCCCATAGTGACATGTTTAACCAGTTGCTATAGCACCATGGTAGCTAAAGAATAAAGACTGTAAAGTATACATAGAAAATATGAATTTAAAGGACAAAATATAAATGTACTATATTAAAGGCTCATATTGGTAAAGTAGGCATCTATGAAAAGCCACTCTTTTTAAATTCTGTTTGGGATTAGGACTTGGCTTGGTTTTACAGAGTTTAGTTTATAAGAAATAGAAAAGTCTATTGTTCCAGTCATCATAAAAACTATTCCAGGTTTGTTGTTGAAATATGCTCAGCTGGCCTCTCTTGAGGTTGCTATAAGAATTAAATAAAATAACATATGAAAAGTGCTCTATGAATGGTAAAAAATACTACACAAATTCTTCCAAATCTTGGTAATAAGTCTGACATTTTATTTTGTTTTACTTTTCATTTTATTGTTTTTATTTTGAAGCCACCATGTCCAGTATGCTTTAGCAGCCTTCTCTGCCAACAAGGAGCGCTGTGTAGGTGGCTACCTGCTCCTGAGCACCATCAGCAGAGGGTCCTTTGCTGAGGTGCAGTTGGCCCAGCACATTTTGACTGGCAGCGAGATGGCTGTGACCATCTATAGGCAGGACTTCTCTAACATTATTCAAGGAGCTCCATTTCTGAAGAGCTAGAGTCACCCCAACATCACTCAGTTATTTGAGGTGCTTGTCACCCAGGGACAACTGTTTTTCTTCATGGAACCTGTGACAGGAGGGGTGTGATTTGACTCTCCCCAGCGTGCTATGGCCACAGCACCGAGAAGAAAGTCTGGGCCATGTTCCGACAAATGGTGTCAAGTGGTCTAGTACTGCCACATGAAGGGGCTTGCGCACCGGGACCTGAAGCAAGAGAACATCCCTCTAGACCATGAGGAGAACATCAAACTGGCAGATTTTGGTCCAAGCACAAAGTATTTAGACCATAACAGCAAGGCTTCTGTAGCACCTTAGAGTACATGGCCATCTGGGTCCCCCTGGGGAAGCGTCAAGGCTTGGAGCCGCAAGCAGGCCAGGCAAACCCTGTAAGACTTGACCAGAAAACTGGGAAAGCTGGGTGCATACGTGCCTCAATGTTATAGCCAGTGGGCCCTGGTGAGAACTGGGCCATGAGAAGATACTTTAGCTCCCTTGAAGCCTGGCCTGTTCTCTTACCTTGCTTAATCCTTCTGTTGTACCAACAGCAGAGGTTTTATCATTTGAACACACATCCTGACCTGAGTGAGGTCTCAGGGTTCCTTTACTTGTTCTTCCTGAACAATATCCATTTTCCTGTAATTAGCACTGTTTAACATTGATTGATTGACAAGCTACATGCCTTCAAGTTTACTGCATTTGATAAAAGATCTGGGAGAAGGACAAACCTAACTTTTGTCACTCAAGACACTAGCCAGCCTCCCCACCACCCACCCACCCAGCATAAGCTGCCTGGAAAGTATTCATTTCATCCATAACACCGAGGGATCTCTGTGGGTCAGGGGTCCCCCACACATAGTCCTAGAGATCCTGCAGCACCAGTCTTATTATGGCCCCAAGGTGGATGCTTGGAGCCTGAGGGTCACTCTCTACAAAATGGTTATGGAGCAGCTGTCATTTTCAGGGGAGAACTTTGAGGAGCAGGCGCAACAGACAGTAAAGGAGAAGTTGCTTGTACCTGCTTTCCTGTCTTTGGAATGTCAAGAACTACTTAAAAAATTACTGACCCCATGTTCTCTCCATTTTCCACCTACTATAACATACCCAATGTTATGGACTGAACAGGTCCCCTCAAAACTAATGAAATATTAACGTCCAATGTGATAGTATGTTAGTAACAGGAGATTATAAGCTTTTGGGGTAATAATTGGGTCATGAGGCTGGAGCTCTCCTGAATAGGCTCTCTATAAGAAGAGACATGAGCAGGTGCTCTCTCTGCTCCATCTCATGTGATGATACAAGGAAAAGGGCATCTGCTAGTCAGAAAAAGAGTTCTCATCGGGTACCAGATATGCAGGCACTTTGATCTTGAACATCCCTGCTTCCAGAACTGTAATAAATATGTATTGTTTAAAAATACCAAGGGTCATTTGTTATAGTACTTGAACTAAGACACCTAGTATTCAAAAATTCATGTGAAAATTTCTCAACTCGTTAAATGCCTTTCTTCTGTAAAATTTTATAAATGTGCACGTCTTATTTAATCTCTGCAATAAAAACTCTAGTAAGTATAACTACCTGCCACTTTTACAGGCAAGAAAACAAAACTTTGAAGATTATAGAACATTCTCAATGGCAGTTAACCAAATAATATATTGAAAGTTGTTTCTAATATAGTTTTAGCAAAAATTCTGAGTGTTCATTATCCTAAACTGCTAATACCTTCCCTTTCTCTCTCGCTCTTCCTCCTTCTCTCCTATGTATATTTATATTTATATTTAATGGGTTGCTTTCTATATCATATGCCTACGTATCTTTCCCAATACCTAATTGGTCTGTTCTTTGAGATCAGAAAACAAAATTTGTAGTATCTGTAGATCTAGTGCTCAGCAAATTTCCTGGCACAAAGTAGAAGCCAACTGAAAATTAATCTGACCTTGAAAAGACTGTTAAGAAGCACCACCCTATTTAATCTATGAGCAACTGTCTTTTGCTTTTATGAGGATATTCCAAGAAATAAATGACTTTTGAATGCACACATCATTTCACTTTGACATGCCTTAAAGGATGCACTGACTGGTAGGGCTCAGGAAAGCATTTGGCAACTTTAATTTAGCCCACTGAAATAAACCAATGGGATTAATAGTCTGTCAGAATGCCTAGGTACTTCTCTCACAGGTGTTATAGGAATTTCTGCACATCAACAGTAACAGATAAAATTTATTATTGTTTCTGTGATGTCTTAAGGGTTGGTCTATAGGGATCCTATCAATCATTGTGTTCAAAGGTTATTCCTATGTGAATGGAAATACAGAAAATGCATCACTAAGTATACTTGAAACTCCAGTTAGCTGCATATCAAGTCATTTACAACTTTTGGCAGCTTCCTGGAGTACAGCAATGCTATTTCCTGTCATTAACAGATGGACTCTCAATGTGAAAATTGCTGCTGTAAAACCTGCAAATATGTATGCCAGGTTAAAGATGGAGTGAAATCAATGTAAGAAGATGCTATCATGTTATCTATTATAATTGTATGTGCTGTGCCTATTATGTTTCATGAATGTATGTACTTATTAAAGGTCAAGGTTTATACCAGAAACTTCAATATAGGTATGATGCTCTATGGAAACAAATGTATGTCCCTGATGTGAGTGGCAGATAAAGGAAGGTACAGAACATCATGCTTCCCTGTTTTCTGAATTAAAGATCCACAAGACATTACCTGTCTCTGCGTAAGCTGCATGTCTCCCTTCCTCCCCTTTGCCCCACCTCCTCTCCCAAACCAGGTGAGTTCTTTCCTGTTTCTCAGGCTGCATATCTGTCTGAGAGTAATCCAGAGGTGGGGAGGAGGAATGTGAGAGACCACGTGTCTGTCTGCCTGTCTGTCCCGGGGTTAGAATGGGGAGGGGTGGGGTGATGGCTGCAGCCCTATTTTAAGCCATGATGGTGGCCTGTGCCGCAGTGGTAGGATGACCAATCCTGGCCACCTGTGAAATCTTGACTAGTCCTGTAAATTATTTTATTACTGTTCTTTGGTCAAAAACCCTTCCTATCTTCTTGGGGGAAGAGGTTTATACAGTATTTGCATAACTAAGACACTAGTTACTAGCCATAGATATGTAAAGTACCACTCGCAGGAAAAAATAGTTGTGTTTCAGTGTTCCAGCATCAAACTGCAAAGTGGGGGATTTTGGCTTTCTCCCACTCTTTAACACTTATCATCAGGCACAATGCAAGGGGAAAGGTGGTACAAAATGAGAAACGTTTACTCTTTTTTTTTTTTTTTTGCTACTTAGTTTTTTCTTTCTTTCTTTTTTTAAAAATTTTATTGTTGTTGTATTACATCCATCCCCTTTTTGCTCACCTCTGTCCCCCTCCCCACCCACCCATTCCCCCCAAAGTCAATCCCACCTGTTGTCCATGTCCATGGTTCCTTTATACTAGGTTCTTGTCTAAACTGCTCCCCTTTTTTGCCTCTGCCTCCCCCCTCCCCCCAACCCCTTTCCCCCTGACCACTGTATGGGGTTTCCTTAAAAAACTAAAAATGGAACTGCCTTTGGATCCAGCAATTCCACTACTTGGACTATACCCAAAGAATCCTGAAACACCAATTCATAAGAACCTATGCACACCTATGTTCATAGCGGCATTATTTACAATAGCCAAGTGCTGGAAACAGCCTAAGTGCCCATCAGTGGATGATTGGATCAAAAAACTTTGGTACATTTACACAATGGAATTCTATATAGCAGAAAGAA